>CM059812.1:46566924-46604424 GCA_030435695.1 Brachymystax lenok tsinlingensis
TGTGTACCGTCAGAAAGGCAGTGTCGGGAGGACCAGCAGGAGCATTGAGGACGTGGAGGAAGTGTGTCCAACTCTGAGACTGAAACAGAGATACATTATGTCCCCACTGAGGCTGAAGGACCTGTTCCACCTTCTAGACTCAAGGTTGAGACTCACGTCCTTGTAGACAGACGTGTTGCTCTTCAGAACCCTCAGGCCAAACTTCACCACCTCGACCTGCCTGGGAACCACAGCACCTAGAAGAGGAGGAGGGGGGAGGGGAGAGGACAAGACAAGGGAGAGAGAGAGAGAGAGAGAGAGAGAGAGAGAGAGGACAAGACAAGGGAGAGAGAGAGAGAGAGAGAGAGAGAGAGAGAGAGAGAGAGAGAGAGAGAGAGAGAGAGAGAGAGACAGGAAGAGAGAGAGAGAGAGACAGGAAGTTCAACACTATCCTCCAACCATTTCAACATTTACCACGACTAGAACACCTTTTTGGACAGCTGAAGAAAAGCATCATGTCTCCCTCATTCCGCATGTCTCCTGAGGTGTACACACTGAGTGTAAAAAACAATGAACACCTTCCTAATATTGAGTTAGATCCTTCTTTCTTTATATCAGACAGCAGACAGCTAGATGTGTGTGTATATCAGATAGCAGATAGCTAGATGTGTGTGTATAGCAGATAGCTAGATGTGTGTGTATATCAGACAGCTAGATGTGTGTGTATATCAGACAGCAGATAGCTAGATGTGTGTGTATATCAGATAGCAGATAGCTAGATGTGTGTGTATATCAGACAGCAGATAGCTAGATGTGTGTGTATATCAGACAGCAGACAGCTAGATGTGTGTGTATATCAGACAGCAGATAGCTAGATGTGTGTGTATATCAGACAGCAGATAGCTAGATGTGTGTGTATATCAGACAGCAGATAGCTAGATGTGTGTGTATATCAGATAGCAGATAGCTAGATGTGTGTGTATATCAGACAGCAGATAGCTAGATGTGTGTGTATATCAGATAGCAGATAGCTAGATGTGTGTGTATATCAGATAGCTAGATGTGTGTGTATAACAGACAGCAGATAGCTAGATGTGTGTGTATATCAGATAGCTAGATGTGTGTGTATATCAGATAGCTAGATGTGTGTGTATATCAGACAGCAGACAGCTAGATGTGTGTGTATATCAGATAGCAGATAGCTAGATGTGTGTGTATAGCAGATAGCTAGATGTGTGTGTATATCAGACAGCAGATAGCTAGATGTGTGTGTATATCAGATAGCAGATAGCTAGATGTGTGTGTATATCAGACAGCAGATAGCTAGATGTGTGTGTATATCAGATAGCAGATAGCTAGATGTGTGTGTATATCAGATAGCTAGATGTGTGTGTATAACAGACAGCAGATAGCTAGATGTGTGTGTATATCAGACAGCAGATAGCTAGATGTGTGTGTATATCAGATAGCTAGATGTGTGTGTATATCAGATAGCTAGATGTGTGTGTATATCAGATAGCTAGATGTGTGTGTATATCAGACAGCAGATAGCTAGATGTGTGTGTATATCAGACAGCTAGATGTGTGTGTATATCAGATAGCTAGATGTGTGTGTATATCAGACAGCAGACAGCTAGATGTGTGTGTATATCAGACAGCAGACAGCTAGATGTGTGTGTATATCAGACAGCAGATAGCTAGATGTGTGTGTATATCAGACAGCAGATAGCTAGATGTGTGTGTATATCAGACAGCAGATAGCTAGATGTGTGTGTATATCAGATAGCTAGATGTGTGTGTATATCAGATAGCTAGATGTGTGTGTATATCAGACAGCAGATAGCTAGATGTGTGTGTATATCAGATAGCTAGATGTGTGTGTATATCAGACAGCAGATAGCTAGATGTGTGTGTATATCAGACAGGAGATAGCTAGATGTGTGTGTATATCAGATAGCTAGATGTGTGTGTATATCAGACAGCAGATAGCTAGATGTGTGTGTATATCAGACAGCTAGATGTGTGTGTATATCAGATAGCTAGATGTGTGTGTATATCAGACAGCAGACAGCTAGATGTGTGTGTATATCAGACAGCAGACAGCTAGATGTGTGTGTATATCAGACAGCAGATAGCTAGATGTGTGTGTATATCAGACAGCAGATAGCTAGATGTGTGTGTATATCAGACAGCAGATAGCTAGATGTGTGTGTATATCAGATAGCAGATAGCTAGATGTGTGTGTATATCAGATAGCTAGATGTGTGTGTATATCAGACAGCAGATAGCTAGATGTGTGTGTATATCAGACAGCAGATAGCTAGATGTGTGTGTATATCAGATAGCTAGATGTGTGTGTATATCAGACAGCAGATAGCTAGATGTGTGTGTATATCAGACAGGAGATAGCTAGATGTGTGTGTATATCAGATAGCTAGATGTGTGTGTATATCAGATAGCTAGATGTGTGTGTATATCAGACAGGAGATAGCTAGATGTGTGTGTATATCAGACAGCTAGATGTGTGTGTATATCAGACAGGAGATAGCTAGATGTGTGTGTATATCAGACAGGAGATAGCTAGATGTGTGTGTATATCAGATAGCTAGATGTGTGTGTATATCAGACAGGAGATAGCTAGATGTGTGTGTATATCAGATAGCTAGATGTGTGTGTATATCAGACAGCTAGATGTGTGTGTATATCAGACAGGAGATAGCTAGATGTGTGTGTATATCAGACAGCTAGATGTGTGTGTATATCAGACAGGAGATAGCTAGATGTGTGTGTATATCAGACAGCTAGATGTGTGTGTATATCAGACAGCAGATAGCTAGATGTGTGTGTATATCAGACAGCTAGATGTGTGTGTATATCAGACAGGAGATAGCTAGATGTGTGTGTATATCAGATAGCTAGATGTGTGTGTATATCAGACAGGAGATAGCTAGATGTGTGTGTATATCAGACAGCTAGATGTGTGTGTATATCAGACAGGAGATAGCTAGATGTGTGTGTATATCAGATAGCTAGATGTGTGTGTATATCAGACAGCAGATAGCTAGATGTGTGTGTATATCAGACAGCTAGATGTGTGTGTATATCAGACAGCAGATAGCTAGATGTGTGTGTATATCAGACAGCAGATAGCTAGATGTGTGTGTATATCAGACAGGAGATAGCTAGATGTGTGTGTATATCAGATAGCTAGATGTGTGTGTATATCAGACAGCAGATAGCTAGATGTGTATATCAGACAGCAGACAGCTAGATGTGTGTGTATATCAGACAGCAGATAGCTAGATGTGTGTGTATATCAGACAGCTAGATGTGTGTGTATATCAGACAGCAGATAGCTAGATGTGTGTGTATATCAGACAGCTAGATGTGTGTGTATATCAGACAGCAGATAGCTAGATGTGTGTGTATATCAGATAGCAGATAGCTAGATGTGTGTGTATATCAGATAGCTAGATGTGTGTGTATATCAGACAGCAGACAGCTAGATGTGTGTGTATATCAGACAGCAGATAGCTAGATGTGTGTGTATATCAGACAGCAGATAGCTAGATGTGTATATCAGACAGCAGACAGCTAGATGTGTGTGTATATCAGACAGCAGATAGCTAGATGTGTGTGTATATCAGACAGCAGACAGCTAGATGTGTGTGTATATCAGACAGCAGATAGCTAGATGTGTGTGTATATCAGACAGCAGATAGCTAGATGTGTATATATCAGACAGCAGACAGCTAGATGTGTGTGTATATCAGACAGGAGATAGCTAGATGTGTGTGTATCAGACAGCAGACAGCTAGATGTGTGTGTATATCAGACAGCAGATAGCTAGATGTGTGTGTATATCAGATAGCTAGATGTGTGTGTATATCAGATAGCTAGATGTGTATATCAGACAGCAGATAGCTAGATGTGTGTGTATATCAGACAGGAGATAGCTAGATGTGTGTGTATATCAGACAGGAGATAGCTAGATGTGTGTGTATATCAGACAGGAGATAGCTAGATGTGTGTGTATATCAGACAGCAGATAGCTAGATGTGTGTGTATATCAGACAGCAGATAGCTAGATGTGTGTGTATATCAGACAGCAGATAGCTAGATGTGTGTGTATATCAGATAGCTAGATGTGTGTGTATATCAGACAGCAGATAGCTAGATGTGTGTGTATATCAGACAGCAGATAGCTAGATGTGTGTGTATATCAGACAGCAGATAGCAAGATGTGTGTGTATATCAGACAGCAGATAGCTAGATGTGTGTGTATATCAGATAGCTAGATGTGTGTGTATATCAGACAGCAGATAGCTAGATGTGTGTGTATATCAGACAGCAGATAGCTAGATGTGTGTGTATATCAGACAGCAGATAGCTAGATGTGTGTGTATATCAGATAGCTAGATGTGTGTGTATATCAGACAGCAGATAGCTAGATGTGTGTGTATATCAGACAGCAGATAGCTAGATGTGTATATCAGACAGCAGATAGCTAGATGTGTGTGTATATCAGACAGCAGATAGCTAGATGTGTGTGTATATCAGATAGCTAGATGTGTGTGTATATCAGACAGCAGATAGCTAGATGTGTGTGTATATCAGACAGCTAGATGTGTGTGTATATCAGACAGGAGATAGCTAGATGTGTGTGTATATCAGACAGCAGACAGCTAGATGTGTGTGTATATCAGACAGCTAGATGTGTGTGTATATCAGACAGGAGATAGCTAGATGTGTGTGTATATCAGACAGCAGACAGCTAGATGTGTGTGTATATCAGACAGCAGATAGCTAGATGTGTGTGTATATCAGACAGCTAGATGTGTGTGTATATCAGACAGCAGATAGCTAGATGTGTGTGTATATCAGACAGCTAGATGTGTGTGTATATCAGACAGCAGATAGCTAGATGTGTGTGTATATCAGATAGCTAGATGTGTGTGTATATCAGACAGCAGATAGCTAGATGTGTGTGTATATCAGACAGCAGATAGCTAGATGTGTGTATATCAGACAGCAGATAGCTAGATGTGTGTGTATATCAGATAGCTAGATGTGTGTGTATATCAGACAGCAGATAGCTAGATGTGTGTGTATATCAGACAGCTAGATGTGTGTGTATATCAGACAGCTAGATGTGTGTGTATATCAGACAGCAGATAGCTAGATGTGTGTGTATATCAGACAGCAGACAGCTAGATGTGTGTGTATATCAGACAGCAGATAGCTAGATGTGTGTATATCAGACAGCTAGATGTGTGTGTATATCAGACAGCAGATAGCTAGATGTGTGTGTATATCAGACAGCTAGATGTGTGTGTATATCAGACAGCAGATAGCTAGATGTGTGTGTATATCAGACAGCTAGATGTGTGTGTATATCAGACAGCAGATAGCTAGATGTGTGTGTATATCAGACAGCAGATAGCTAGATGTGTGTGTATATCAGACAGCAGATAGCTAGATGTGTGTGTATATCAGACAGCAGATAGCTAGATGTGTGTGTATATCAGACAGCAGATAGCTAGATGTGTGTGTATATCAGACAGCAGATAGCTAGATGTGTGTGTATATCAGACAGCTAGATGTGTGTGTATATCAGACAGCAGATAGCTAGATGTGTGTGTATATCAGACAGCAGCTAGATGTGTGTGTATATCAGACAGCAGATAGCTAGATGTGTGTGTATATCAGACAGCTAGATGTGTGTGTATATCAGACAGCAGATAGCTAGATGTGTGTGTATATCAGACAGCTAGATGTGTGTGTATATCAGACAGCAGATAGCTAGATGTGTGTGTATATCAGACAGCAGATAGCTAGATGTGTGTGTGTATCAGACAGCAGATAGCTAGATGTGTGTGTGTATCAGACAGCAGATAGCTAGATGTGTGTGTATATCAGACAGCTAGATGTGTGTGTATATCAGACAGCAGATAGCTAGATGTGTGTGTATATCAGACAGCAGCTAGATGTGTGTGTATATCAGACAGCAGATAGCTAGATGTGTGTGTATATCAGACAGCTAGATGTGTGTGTATATCAGACAGCAGATAGCTAGATGTGTGTGTATATCAGACAGACAGCTAGATGTGTGTGTATATCAGACAGCAGATAGCTAGATGTGTGTGTATATCAGACAGCTAGATGTGTGTGTATATCAGACAGCTAGATGTGTGTGTATATCAGACAGCAGATAGCTAGATGTGTGTGTATATCAGATAGCTAGATGTGTGTGTATATCAGACAGCAGATAGCTAGATGTGTGTATATCAGACAGCTAGATGTGTGTGTATATCAGACAGCAGATAGCTAGATGTGTGTGTATATCAGACAGCTAGATGTGTGTGTATATCAGACAGCAGATAGCTAGATGTGTGTGTATATCAGACAGCAGACAGCTAGATGTGTGTGTATATCAGACAGCAGATAGCTAGATGTGTGTGTATATCAGACAGGAGATAGCTAGATGTGTGTGTATATCAGACAGCAGATAGCTAGATGTGTGTGTATATCAGACAGCTAGATGTGTGTGTATATCAGACAGCAGATAGCTAGATGTGTGTGTATATCAGATAGCTAGATGTGTGTGTATATCAGACAGCAGATAGCTAGATGTGTGTGTATATCAGACAGCTAGATGTGTGTGTATATCAGACAGCAGATAGCTAGATGTGTGTGTATATCAGACAGCTAGATGTGTGTGTATATCAGACAGCAGATAGCTAGATGTGTGTATATCAGATAGCTAGATGTGTGTGTATATCAGATAGCTAGATGTGTGTGTATATCAGACAGCAGATAGCTAGATGTGTGTATATCAGACAGCAGATAGCTAGATGTGTGTGTATATCAGACAGCAGATAGCTAGATGTGTGTGTATATCAGACAGCTAGATGTGTGTGTATATCAGACAGCTAGATGTGTGTGTATATCAGACAGCAGATAGCTAGATGTGTGTGTATATCAGACAGCTAGATGTGTGTGTATATCAGACAGCTAGATGTGTGTGTATATCAGACAGCAGATAGCTAGATGTGTGTGTATATCAGATAGCTAGATGTGTGTGTATATCAGACAGCAGATAGCTAGATGTGTGTGTATATCAGACAGCAGATAGCTAGATGTGTGTGTATATCAGATAGCTAGATGTGTGTGTATATCAGACAGCTAGATGTGTGTGTATATCAGACAGCTAGATGTGTGTGTATATCAGATAGCTAGATGTGTGTGTATATCAGACAGCTAGATGTGTGTGTATATCAGACAGCAGATAGCTAGATGTGTGTGTATATCAGACAGCAGATAGCTAGATGTGTGTGTATATCAGACAGCAGATAGCTAGATGTGTGTGTATATCAGACAGCTAGATGTGTGTGTATATCAGACAGCTAGATGTGTGTATATCAGACAGCAGACAGCTAGATGTGTGTGTATATCAGATAGCTAGATGTGTGTGTATATCAGACAGCTAGATGTGTGTGTATCAGACAGCAGATAGCTAGATGTGTGTGTATATCAGACAGCTAGATGTGTGTGTATCAGACAGCAGACAGCTAGATGTGTGTGTATATCAGACAGCTAGATGTGTGTGTATATCAGACAGCAGATAGCTAGATGTGTGTGTATATCAGACAGCAGACAGCTAGATGTGTGTGTATATCAGACAGCAGATAGCTAGATGTGTGTGTATATCAGACAGCTAGATGTGTGTGTATATCAGACAGCAGATAGCTAGATGTGTGTGTATATCAGATAGCTAGATGTGTGTGTATATCAGACAGCAGACAGCTAGATGTGTGTGTATATCAGACAGCAGATAGCTAGATGTGTGTGTATATCAGACAGCTAGATGTGTGTGTATATCAGACAGCAGACAGCTAGATGTGTGTGTATATCAGACAGCAGATAGCTAGATGTGTGTGTATATCAGACAGCTAGATGTGTGTGTATATCAGACAGCAGACAGCTAGATGTGTGTGTATATCAGACAGCAGATAGCTAGATGTGTGTGTATATCAGACAGCTAGATGTGTGTGTATATCAGACAGATAGCTAGATGTGTGTGTATATCAGACAGCTAGTGTGTGTATATCAGACAGCAGACAGCTAGATGTGTGTGTATATCAGACAGCAGATAGCTAGATGTGTGTGTATATCAGACAGCAGATAGCTAGATGTGTGTGTATATCAGACAGCAGACAGCTAGATGTGTGTGTATATCAGACAGCAGATAGCTAGATGTGTGTGTATATCAGACAGCTAGATGTGTGTGTATCAGACAGCAGACAGCTAGATGTGTGTGTATATCAGACAGCTAGATGTGTGTGTATATCAGACAGCAGATAGCTAGATGTGTGTGTATATCAGATAGCTAGATGTGTGTGTATATCAGATAGCTAGATGTGTGTGTATATCAGACAGATAGATAGCTAGATGTGTGTATATCAGACAGCAGATAGCTAGATGTGTGTGTATATCAGACAGCAGACAGCTAGATGTGTGTGTATATCAGACAGCAGATAGCTAGATGTGTGTGTATATCAGACAGCTAGATGTGTGTGTATATCAGACAGCAGATAGCTAGATGTGTGTGTATATCAGACAGCAGACAGCTAGATGTGTGTGTATATCAGACAGCAGATAGCTAGATGTGTGTGTATATCAGACAGCTAGATGTGTGTGTATATCAGACAGCAGACAGCTAGATGTGTGTGTATATCAGACAGCAGATAGCTAGATGTGTGTGTATATCAGACAGCAGATAGCTAGATGTGTGTGTATATCAGATAGCTAGATGTGTGTGTATATCAGACAGCTAGATGTGTGTGTATATCAGACAGCAGATAGCTAGATGTGTGTGTATATCAGATAGCTAGATGTGTGTGTATATCAGACAGCAGATAGCTAGATGTGTGTGTATATCAGACAGCTAGATGTGTGTGTATATCAGATAGCTAGATGTGTGTGTATATCAGACAGCAGATAGCTAGATGTGTGTGTATATCAGACAGCAGATAGCTAGATGTGTGTATATCAGACAGCTAGATGTGTGTGTATATCAGACAGCAGATAGCTAGATGTGAGTGTATATCAGATAGCTAGATGTGTGTGTATATCAGACAGCAGATAGCTAGATGTGTGTATATCAGACAGCAGATAGCTAGATGTGTGTGTATATCAGATAGCTAGATGTGTGTGTATATCAGACAGCAGATAGCTAGATGTGTGTGTATATCAGACAGCTAGATGTGTGTGTATATCAGACAGCAGATAGCTAGATGTGTGTGTATATCAGACAGCTAGATAGCAGATAGCTAGATGTGTGTGTATATCAGACAGCAGATAGCTAGATGTGTGTGTATATCAGACAGCAGATAGCTAGATGTGTGTGTATATCAGATAGCTAGATGTGTGTGTATATCAGATAGCTAGATGTGTGTGTATATCAGACAGCAGATAGCTAGATGTGTGTGTATATCAGACAGCAGATAGCTAGATGTGTGTGTATATCAGACAGCAGATAGCTAGATGTGTGTATATCAGACAGCAGATAGCTAGATGTGTGTGTATATCAGATAGCTAGATGTGTGTGTATATCAGATAGCTAGATGTGTGTGTATATCAGATAGCTAGATGTGTGTGTATATCAGACAGCAGATAGCTAGATGTGTGTGTATATCAGACAGCTAGATGTGTGTGTATATCAGACAGCAGACAGCTAGATGTGTGTGTATATCAGACAGCTAGATGTGTGTGTATATCAGATAGCTAGATGTGTGTGTATATCAGATAGCTAGATGTGTGTGTATATCAGATAGCTAGATGTGTGTGTATATCAGATAGCTAGATGTGTGTGTATATCAGACAGCAGATAGCTAGATGTGTGTGTATATCAGACAGCTAGATGTGTGTGTATATCAGACAGCTAGATGTGTGTGTATATCAGACAGCAGATAGCTAGATGTGTGTGTATATCAGACAGCTAGATGTGTGTGTATATCAGATAGCTAGATGTGTGTGTATATCAGACAGCAGATAGCTAGATGTGTGTGTATATCAGACAGCAGACAGCTAGATGTGTGTGTATATCAGATAGCTAGATGTGTGTGTATATCAGACAGCAGATAGCTAGATGTGTGTGTATATCAGACAGCAGACAGCTAGATGTGTGTGTATATCAGACAGCAGATAGCTAGATGTGTGTGTATATCAGACAGCTAGATGTGTGTGTATATCAGACAGCAGATAGCTAGATGTGTGTGTATATCAGATAGCTAGATGTGTGTGTATATCAGACAGCAGATAGCTAGATGTGTGTGTATATCAGACAGCAGACAGCTAGATGTGTGTGTATATCAGATAGCTAGATGTGTGTGTATATCAGACAGCAGATAGCTAGATGTGTGTGTATATCAGACAGCTAGATGTGTGTGTATATCAGACAGCAGACAGCTAGATGTGTGTGTATATCAGACAGCTAGATGTGTGTGTATATCAGATAGCTAGATGTGTGTGTATATCAGACAGCAGATAGCTAGATGTGTGTGTATATCAGATAGCTAGATGTGTGTGTATATCAGATAGCTAGATGTGTGTGTATATCAGACAGCAGATAGCTAGATGTGTGTGTATATCAGACAGCTAGATGTGTGTGTATATCAGACAGCTAGATGTGTGTGTATATCAGACAGCAGATAGCTAGATGTGTGTGTATATCAGACAGCTAGATGTGTGTGTATATCAGATAGCTAGATGTGTGTGTATATCAGACAGCAGATAGCTAGATGTGTGTGTATATCAGACAGCAGACAGCTAGATGTGTGTGTATATCAGATAGCTAGATGTGTGTGTATATCAGACAGCAGATA
This sequence comes from Brachymystax lenok tsinlingensis, assembly GCA_030435695.1. NCBI lineage: Eukaryota > Metazoa > Chordata > Actinopteri > Salmoniformes > Salmonidae > Brachymystax > Brachymystax lenok. The sequence goes on from CM059812.1 coordinate 46,577,790, forward strand.
GCTAGATGTGTGTGTATATCAGACAGCAGATAGCTAGATGTGTGTGTATATCAGATAGCTAGATGTGTGTGTATATCAGACAGCAGATAGCTAGATGTGTGTGTATATCAGACAGCTAGATGTGTGTGTATATCAGACAGCACACAGCTAGATGTGTGTGTATATCAGACAGCAGATAGCTAGATGTGTGTGTATATCAGATAGCTAGATGTGTGTGTATATCAGACAGCAGACAGCTAGATGTGTGTGTATATCAGATAGCAGATAGCTAGATGTGTGTGTATATCAGACAGCAGACAGCTAGATGTGTGTGTATATCAGACAGCTAGATGTGTGTGTATATCAGATAGCTAGATGTGTGTGTGTATCAGACAGCAGACAGCTAGATGTGTGTGTATATCAGACAGCAGACAGCTAGATGTGTGTGTATATCAGATAGCAGATAGCTAGATGTGTGTGTATATCAGACAGCTAGATGTGTGTGTATATCAGACAGCTAGATGTGTGTGTATATCAGACAGCAGACAGCTAGATGTGTGTGTATATCAGACAGCTAGATGTGTGTGTATATCAGATAGCTAGATGTGTGTGTATATCAGACAGCAGATAGCTAGATGTGTGTGTATATCAGACAGCTAGATGTGTGTGTATATCAGACAGCAGATAGCTAGATGTGTGTGTATATCAGACAGCTAGATGTGTGTGTATATCAGACAGCTAGATGTGTGTGTATATCAGATAGCAGATAGCTAGATGTGTGTGTATATCAGACAGCTAGATGTGTGTGTATATCAGACAGCAGATAGCTAGATGTGTGTATATCAGACAGCAGATAGCTAGATGTGTGTGTATATCAGACAGCAGACAGCTAGATGTGTGTGTATATCAGACAGCTAGATGTGTGTGTATATCAGACAGCAGATAGCTAGATGTGTGTGTATATCAGATAGCTAGATGTGTGTGTATATCAGACAGCTAGATGTGTGTGTATATCAGACAGCTAGATGTGTGTGTATATCAGATAGCAGATAGCTAGATGTGTGTGTATATCAGACAGCTAGATGTGTGTGTATATCAGACAGCAGATAGCTAGATGTGTGTGTATATCAGACAGCTAGATGTGTGTGTATATCAGACAGCTAGATGTGTGTGTATATCAGACAGCAGATAGCTAGATGTGTGTATATCAGACAGCAGATAGCTAGATGTGTGTGTATATCAGATAGCTAGATGTGTGTGTATATCAGATAGCTAGATGTGTGTGTGTATCAGACAGCAGACAGCTAGATGTGTGTGTATATCAGACAGCTAGATGTGTGTGTATATCAGACAGCAGATAGCTAGATGTGTGTGTATATCAGATAGCTAGATGTGTGTGTATATCAGATAGCTAGATGTGTGTGTATATCAGATAGCTAGATGTGTGTGTATATCAGATAGCTAGATGTGTGTGTATATCAGACAGGAGATAGCTAGATGTGTGTGTATCAGACAGCAGATAGCTAGATGTGTGTGTATATCAGACAGCTAGATGTGTGTGTATATCAGACAGCAGATAGCTAGATGTGTGTGTATATCAGATAGATAGATGTGTGTGTATATCAGACAGCAGATAGCTAGATGTGTGTGTATATCAGATAGCTAGATGTGTGTGTATATCAGACAGGAGATAGCTAGATGTGTGTGTATATCAGATAGCTAGATGTGTGTGTATATCAGACAGCAGATAGCTAGATGTGTGTGTATATCAGACAGCAGATAGCTAGATGTGTGTGTATCAGACAGCAGACAGCTAGATGTGTGTGTATATCAGACAGCAGATAGCTAGATGTGTGTGTATATCAGACAGCAGATAGCTAGATGTGTGTGTATATCAGACAGCTAGATGTGTGTGTATATCAGACAGCAGATAGCTAGATGTGTGTGTATATCAGACAGCTAGATGTGTGTGTATATCAGACAGGAGATAGCTAGATGTGTGTGTATATCAGACAGCAGATAGCTAGATGTGTGTGTATATCAGACAGCAGATAGCTAGATGTGTGTGTATATCAGACAGCAGATAGCTAGATGTGTGTGTATATCAGACAGCAGATAGCTAGATGTGTGTGTATATCAGATAGCTAGATGTGTGTGTATATCAGACAGCAGACAGCTAGATGTGTGTGTATATCAGACAGCAGATAGCTAGATGTGTGTGTATATCAGACAGCTAGATGTGTGTGTATATCAGACAGCAGACAGCTAGATGTGTGTGTATATCAGACAGCAGATAGCTAGATGTGTGTGTATATCAGATAGCTAGATGTGTGTGTATATCAGACAGCTAGATGTGTGTGTATATCAGACAGCAGATAGCTAGATGTGTGTGTATATCAGACAGCTAGATGTGTGTGTATATCAGACAGCAGATAGCTAGATGTGTATATCAGACAGCAGACAGCTAGATGTGTGTGTATATCAGACAGCAGATAGCTAGATGTGTGTGTATATCAGATAGCTAGATGTGTGTGTATATCAGACAGCAGATAGCTAGATGTGTGTGTATATCAGATAGCTAGATGTGTGTGTATATCAGACAGCAGATAGCTAGATGTGTGTGTATATCAGACAGCAGATAGCTAGATGTGTGTGTATATCAGACAGGAGATAGCTAGATGTGTGTGTATATCAGACAGCTAGATGTGTGTGTATATCAGACAGCTAGATGTGTGTGTATATCAGACAGCTAGATGTGTGTGTATATCAGACAGCTAGATGTGTGTGTATATCAGACAGCAGATAGCTAGATGTGTGTGTATATCAGACAGCAGATAGCTAGATGTGTGTGTATATCAGACAGCAGATAGCTAGATGTGTGTGTATATCAGACAGCTAGATGTGTGTGTATATCAGACAGCAGATAGCTAGATGTGTGTGTATATCAGACAGCTAGATGTGTGTGTATATCAGACAGCTAGATGTGTGTGTATATCAGACAGCTAGATGTGTGTGTATATCAGACAGCTAGATGTGTGTGTATATCAGACAGCTAGATGTGTGTGTATATCAGACAGCAGACAGCTAGATGTGTGTGTATATCAGATAGCTAGATGTGTGTGTATATCAGACAGCTAGATGTGTGTGTATATCAGACAGCTAGATGTGTGTGTATATCAGACAGCTAGATGTGTGTGTATATCAGACAGCTAGATGTGTGTGTATATCAGACAGCTAGATGTGTGTGTATATCAGACAGCTAGATGTGTGTGTATATCAGATAGCTAGATGTGTGTGTATATCAGATAGCTAGATGTGTGTGTATATCAGACAGCTAGATGTGTGTGTATATCAGACAGCTAGATGTGTGTGTATATCAGATAGCTAGATGTGTGTGTATATCAGACAGCTAGATGTGTGTGTATATCAGACAGCTAGATGTGTGTGTATATCAGATAGCTAGATGTGTGTGTATATCAGACAGCTAGATGTGTGTGTATATCAGATAGCTAGATGTGTGTGTATATCAGACAGCTAGATGTGTGTGTATATCAGACAGCTAGATGTGTGTGTATATCAGACAGCTAGATGTGTGTGTATATCAGACAGCAGACAGCTAGATGTGTGTGTATATCAGATAGCTAGATGTGTGTGTATATCAGACAGCTAGATGTGTGTGTATATCAGACAGCAGATAGCTAGATGTGTGTGTATATCAGACAGCAGATAGCTAGATGTGTGTGTATATCAGATAGCTAGATGTGTGTGTATATCAGACAGCAGATAGCTAGATGTGTGTGTATATCAGATAGCTAGATGTGTGTGTATATCAGACAGCAGATAGCTAGATGTGTGTGTGTATATTTAACCTTTGACCTCCTCCCAGGGGGTGTTGGGGGAGAGGGGCTGCGTAGCAAATGCGGCGGTGGTGCTGGGCGCGGTTGCCGTGGTGACGATGCGTAGGTAGAGGGTGAAGAGGCGTGGCGTTAGGCGGCAGGCGGGGCAGCAGACGCCAGGGGGCGGAGAGAAGAAGGAGGAGAGGGCGGAGCTGAAGTCCCCTGTCTTCATCAGGAAGAGAGGGATCAGGTCCCGCACCGCCTGGACACTAGTGGGTATACACAGACACACACACACACACACACAGAGACACACACAGACACACACACACACACAGACAGACACACAGACAGACAGCACGGAGAAGCATAACATAAATACAGTTGAAATTCGAAGTTTACATACACCTTAGCCAAATTCATTTAAACTCAGTTTTTCACAATTCCTGACATTTAATCCTAGTAAATATTCTCCTGATTCGCTGTCTTAGGTCAGTTAGGATCACCACTTTATTTTAAGAATGTGAAAATGTCAGAATAATTAGTAGAGAGAATGATTTATTTCATCTCAATGACTCACAGTTCTGAGTTCCCACTACGGACCACCTTGAGGTAGCGGATCAACTCCCTGTACCTTCAGACAGACAGAAACCAAACAAGGAAATATCAGACAACCCAGCCCATAAAGTTATGCTGGTATTAACTACTAACCCAGATAACCCAGCCCATAAAGTTATGCTAGTATTAACTACTAACCCAGACAACCCAGCCCATAAAGTGAAGCTAGTATTAACTACTAACCCAGACAACCCAGCCCATAAAGTGATGCTGGTATTAACTACTAACCCAGACAACCCAGCCCATAAAGTTATGCTGGTATTAACTACTAACCCAGATAACCCAGCCCATAAAGTTATGCTAGTATTAACTACTAACCCAGACAACCCAGCCCATAAAGTTATGCTAGTATTAACTACTAACCCAGATAACCCAGCCCATAAAGTGAAGCTAGTATTAACTACTAACCCAGACAACCCAGCCCATAAAGTTATGCTAGTATTAACTACTAACCCAGATAACCCAGCCCATAAAGTGAAGCTAGTATTAACTACTAACCCAGACAACCCAGCCCATAAAGTGAAGCTAGTATTAACTACTAACCCAGATAACCCAGCCCATAAAGTTATGCTAGTATTAACTACTAACCCAGATAACCCAGCCCATAAAGTTATGCTAGTATTAACTACTAACCCAGATAACCCAGCCCATAAAGTTATGCTAGTATTAACTACTAACCCAGATAACCCAGCCCATAAAGTTATGCTGGTATTAACTACTAACCCAGACAACCCAGCCCATAAAGTTATGCTAGTATTAACTACTAACCCAGACAACCCAGCCCATAAAGTGAAGCTAGTATTAACTACTAACCCAGACAACCCAGCCCATAAAGTTATGCTAGTATTAACTACTAACCCAGACAACCCAGCCCATAAAGTGATGCTAGTATTAACTACTAACCCAGACAACCCAGCCCATAAAGTTATGCTAGTATTAACTACTAACCCAGACAACCCAGCCCATAACGTTATGCTGGTATTAACTACTAACCCAGACAAGCCAGCCCATAAAGTTATGCTGGTATTAACTACTAACCCAGCCCATAAAGTTATGCTAGTATTAACTACTAACCCAGACAAGCCAGCCCATAAAGTTATGCTGGTATTAACTACTAACCCAGACAACCCAGCCCATAAAGTGAAGCTAGTATTAACTACTAACCCAGACAACCCAGCCCATAAAGTGATGCTGGTATTAACTACTAACCCAGACAACCCAGCCCATAAAGTTATGCTGGTATTAACTACTAACCCAGACAAGCCAGCCCATAAAGTGATGCTAGTATTAACTACTAACCCAGACAAGCCAGCCCATAAAGTGATGCTAGTATTAACTACTAACCCAGACAACCCAGCCCATAAAGTTATGCTGGTATTAACTACTAACCCAGACAACCCAGCCCATAAAGTTATGCTGGTATTAACTACTAAACCAGACAAGCCAGCCCATATATATATATATATATATATATATATATATATATACATATATATTCATTGTGATGGTGGATACCTCTTGTGTCTCTGTAATGTTTCGGCTCTCAGTAGGACAACAGCAGCAGATTCAGACAGCCGATCCTTCTTCCTATTCCCCGGTCGGATCCCCGTCACGTTCTGTCCCTTTAACACGGAGACCAGCAGGGCGTCTGACCAGGGGACAACACACAGCCTGGGGGAACACACACACATTAACGTCCTGTCCCCTTTAAACACTGAGACCAGCAGGGCGTCTGACCAGGGGACAACACACAGCCTGGGGGAACACACACACATTAACGTCCTGTCCCCTTTAAACACTGAGACCAGCAGGACGTCTGACCAGGGGACAACACACAGGTAGGAGGGTCTGGTCTGTACCTGTTTCTCAGAGCGATGCAGCTGGGAGGTAGGGGGAGGGTCTGGTCTGTACCTGTTTCTCAGAGCGATGCAGCTGGGAGGTAGGGGGAGGGTCTGGTCTGTACCTGTTTCTCAGAGCGATGCAGCTGGGAGGTAGGGGGAGGGTCTGGTCTGTACCTGTTTCTCAGAGCGATGCAGCTGGGAGGTAGGGGGAGGGTCTGGTCTGTACCTGTTTCTCAGAGCGATGCAGCTGGGAGGTAGGGGGAGGGTCTGGTCTGTACCTGTTTCTCAGAGCGATGCAGCTGGGAGGTAGGGGGAGGGTCTGGTCTGTACCTGTTTCTCAGAGCGATGCAGCTGGGAGGTAGGGGGAGGGTCTGGTCTGTACCTGTTTCTCAGAGCGATGCAGCTGGGAGGTAGGGGGAGGGTCTGGTCTGTACCTGTTTCTCAGAGCGATGCAGCTGGGAGGTAGGGGGAGGGTCTGGTCTGTACCTGTTTCTCAGAGCGATGCAGCTGGGAGGTAGGGGGAGGGTCTGGTCTGTACCTGTTTCTCAGAGCGATGCAGCTGGCAGGTAGGGGGAGGGTCTGGTCTGTACCTGTTTCTCAGAGCGATGCAGCTGGCAGGTAGGGGGAGGGTCTGGTCTGTACCTGTTTCTCAGAGCGATGCAGCTGGGAGGTAGGGGGAGAGTCTGGTCTGTACCTGTTTCTCAGAGCGATGCAGCTGGGAGGTAGGGGGAGGGTCTGGTAGAAACCTTGAAGTTTCCAGAGAAACTCTGGACTGAAGTCACACTCCACCATCTGTCTCCGTACCGACTCCGTTACCCTGAACACAAACACACATTATAAAAGGCTGGCCATTAAAACGCACACGGAGAGCTGACATTAATGATACGCATGTCAGTCTCTCCTGGCTCAAAGAGGAGGAGAGACTTCATCACTAACTACTACTACTACTATTATAAAGGCCCGGGCCATTAAAACGCACACGGAGAGCTGACATTAATGATACGCATGTCAGTCTCTCCTGGCTCAAAGAGGAGGAGAGACTTCATCACTAACTACTACTACTACTACTATTATAAAGGGCTGGCCATTAAAACGTACACGGAGAGCTGACATTAATGATACGCATGTCAGTCTCTCCTGGCTCAAAGAGGAGGAGAGACTTCATCACTAACTACTACTACTACTATTATAAAGGCCCGGGCCATTAAAACGCACACGGAGAGCTGACATTAATGATACGCATGTCAGTCTCTCCTGGCTCAAAGAGGAGGAGAGACTTCATCACTAACTACTACTACTACTATTATAAAGGCCCGGGCCATTAAAACGCACACGGAGAGCTGACATTAATGATACGCATGTCAGTCTCTCCTGGCTCAAAGAGGAGGAGAGACTTCATCACTACTACTACTATTATAAAGGCCCGGGCCATTAAAACGCACACGGAGAGCTGACATTAATGATACGCATGTCAATCTCTCCTGGCTCAAAGAGGAGGAGAGACTTCATCACTACTACTACTATTATAAAGGCCCGGGCCATTAAAACGCACACGGAGAGCTGACATTAATGATACGCATGTCAATCTCTCCTGGCTCAAAGAGGAGGAGAGACTTCATCACTAACTACTACTACTACTATTATAAAGGCCCGGGCCATTAAACGCACACGGAGAGCTGACATTAATGATACGCATGTCAGTCTCTCCTGGCTCAAAGAGGAGGAGAGACTTCATCACTAACTACTACTACTACTATTATAAAGGCCCGGCCATTAAAACGCACACGGAGAGCTGACATTAATGATACGCATGTCAGTCTCTCCTGGCTCAAAGAGGAGGAGAGACTTCATCACTAACTACTACTACTACTATTATAAAGGCCCGGGCCATTAAAACGCACACGGAGAGCTGACATTAATGATACGCATGTCAGTCTCTCCTGGCTCAAAGAGGAGGAGAGACTTCATCACTAATGTGTTTTTATTTTTAAGAAGTGTTGACAAGCTGAACTACTGAGTGTCTGTTTGAACTACTGAGCACACAGCTCGGACACCCATCCATACCCCCACAAGACATGCCACCAGAGGTCTCTTCACACAGTCCCCATGTCCAGAACAGACTATGGGAGGCACACAGTACTACATAGAGCCATGACTACATGGAACTCTATTCCACATCAGGTAACTGATGCAAACAGTAGAATCAGATAAAAATACCCCTTCTGGAACAACGGGAACTGTGAAGAGACACACACAGACACACATACGTACAGACACATGCATACAGTGTTTCAATACTGCAGTATAATATACTGTACTGCACAGTGTTTTAATACTGCAGTATAATATACTGTACTGCACCCAGTGTTTTAATACTGCAGTATAATATACTGTACTGGACCCAGTGTTTTAATACTGCAGTATAATATACTGCACGGTGTACAGTGTTTTAATACTGCAGTATAATATACTGTACTGCACCCAGTGTTTTAATACTGCAGTATAATATACTGTACTGCACCCAGTGTTTTAATACTGCAGTATAATATACTGTACTGCACCCAGTGTTTTAATACTGCAGTATAATATACTGTACTGCACCCAGTGTTTTAATACTGCAGTATAATATACTGTACTGCACCCAGTGTTTTAATACTGCAGTATAATATACTGTACTGCACAGTGTTTTAATACTGCAGTATAATATACTGTACTGCATACAGTCTTTTAATACTGCAGTATAATATACCATACTGCACCCAGTGTTTTAATACTGCAGTATAATATACTGTACTGGACCCAGTGTTTTAATACTGCAGTATAATATACTGCACGGTGTACAGTGTTTTAATACTGCAGTATAATATACTGTACTGCACCCAGTGTTTTAATACTGCAGTATAATATACTGTACTGCACACAGTGTTTTAATACTGCAGTATAATATACTGTACTGCATACAGTGTTTTAATAATGCAGTATAATATACTGTACTGGACCCAGTGTTTTAATACTGCAGTATAATATACTGCACAGTGTTTTAATACTGCAGTATAATATACTGCACGGTGTACAGTGTTTTAATACTGCAGTATAATATACTGCACGGTGTACAGTGTTTTAATACTGCAGTATAATATACTGCACGGTGTACAGTGTTTTAATACTGCAGTATAATATACTGTACTGCATACAGTGTTTTAATACTGCAGTATAATATACTGTACTGGACCCAGTGTTTTAATACTGCAGTATAATATACTGTACTGCACAGTGTTTTAATACTGCAGTATAATATACTGCACGGTGTACAGTGTTTTAATACTGCAGTATAATATACTGCACGGTGTACAGTGTTTTAATACTGCAGTATAATATACTGTACGGTGTACAGTGTTTTAATACTGCAGTATAATATACTGTACGGTGTACAGTGTTTTAATACTGCAGTATAATATACTGCACGGTGTACAGTGTTTTAATACTGCAGTATAATATACTGTACGGTGTACAGTGTTTTAATACTGCAGTATAATATACTGTACTGCACACAGTGTTTTAATACTGCAGTATAATATACTGTACGGTGTACAGTGTTTTAATACTGCAGTATAATATACTGTACTGCACAGTGTTTTAATACTGCAGTATAATATACTGTACTGCACAGTGTTTTAATACTGCAGTATAATATACTGTACTGCACACAGTGTTTTAATACTGCAGTATAATATACTGTACTGCACACAGTGTTTTAATACTGCAGTATAATATACTGTACGGTGTACAGTGTTTTAATACTGCAGTATAATATACTGTACGGTGTACAGTGTTTTAATACTGCAGTATAATATACTGCACGGTGTACAGTGTTTTAATACTGCAGTATAATATACTGTACGGTGTACAGTGTTTTAATACTGCAGTATAATATACTGCACGGTGTACAGTGTTTTAATACTGCAGTATAATATACTGCACGGTGTACAGTGTTTTAATACTGCAGTATAATATACTGTACGGTGTACAGTGTTTTAATACTGCAGTATAATATACTGTACTGCACACAGTGTTTTAATACTGCAGTATAATATACTGTACGGTGTACAGTGTTTTAATACTGCAGTATAATATACTGTACTGCACAGTGTTTTAATACTGCAGTATAATATACTGTACTGCACAGTGTTTTAATACTGCAGTATAATATACTGTACTGCACACAGTGTTTTAATACTGCAGTATAATATACTGTACGGTGTACAGTGTTTTAATACTGCAGTATAATATACTGTACGGTGTACAGTGTTTTAATACTGCAGTATAATATACTGCACGGTGTACAGTGTTTTAATACTGCAGTATAATATACTGTACGGTGTACAGTGTTTTAATACTGCAGTATAATATACTGCACGGTGTACAGTGTTTTAATACTGCAGTATAATATACTGCACGGTGTACAGTGTTTTAATACTGCAGTATAATATACTGTACGGTGTACAGCGCCTTCGGAAGAATTCAGACCCCTTGACTTTTTCCACTTTGTTTCGTTACAGCCTTATTCTAAAAGGGATTAAAAAAGACAATCCTCAGAAATCTACACACAATACCCCATTACAAAGCAAAAACAGAAATACTGTATTCAGTATTCAGACCCTTTGATGGGAGACTCGAAATTGAGCTCAAGTGCTTCCTGTTTCCATTGATCATCCTTGAGATGTTTCTACAACTTAATTGGAGTCCAGCTGTGGTAAATTAAATTGATTGGACATGATTTGGAAAGGCACACCCTGTCTATATAAAAAGGTTCCACAGTTGATAGTGCATGTCAGAGCAAAAACCAAGCCATGAGGTCGAAGGAATTGTCTGTAGAGCTCCGAGACAGGATTGTGTCGGGGCACAGATCTGGGGAAGGGTACCAAAACATTTCTGCAGCATTGAAGGTCCTCAAGAACACAGTGGCCTCCATCATTCTTAAATGGAAGAAGTTTGGAACCACCAAGACTCTTCCTAGAGCTGGCCGCCCGGCCAAACTGAGCAATCAGGAGGTGAAGGGCGTTGGTCAGGGAGGTGAAGGGCGTTGGTCAGGGAGGTGAAGGGCGTTGGTCAGGGAGGTGAAGGGCGTTGGTCAGGGAGGTGAAGGGCGTTGGTCAGGGAGGTGAAGGACCTTGGTCAGGGAGGTGAACAAGAACCCGATGGTCACTCTGACAAGAGCTCCAGAGTTCCTCTGTGGAGATGGGGGAAACTTCCAGAAGGAAAGCATCTCTGCAGCACTCCACCAATCAGGCCTTTAATGGTAGAGTGGCCAGACGGAAGCCACTCCTCAGTAAAAGGCACTTGACAGCCCACTTGGAGTTTGCCAAAAGGCACCTAAAGACTCTCAGACCCTGAGAAACAAGATTCTCTGGGCTGATGAAACCAAGATTGAACTCTTTGGCCTGAATGCCAAGCGTCACGTCTGGAGGAAACCTGGCACCATCCCTACGGTGAAGCCTGGTGGTGGCAGCATCATGCTGTGGGGATGTTTTTCAGTGGCAGGGACTGGGAGACTAGTCAGGATCGAGTGAAAGATTAACGGAGCAAAATACAGAGAGATCCTTGATGAAAACTTGCTCCAGAGCGCTCAGGACCTCAGACTGGGGAAAAGGTTCACCTTCCAACAGGACAACGACAAGTCTCTGAATGTCCTTGTGTGGCCCAGCCAGAGCCCGATCGAACATCTCTGGAGAGACCTGAAAATAGCTGTGCAGCGACGCTCCCCATCCAACCTCACAGAGCTTGAGAGGATCTGCAGAGAAGAATGGGAGAAACTCCCCAAATACAGGTGTGCCAAGCTTGTAGCGTCATACCCAAGAAGACTCGAGGCTGTAATCGCTGCCAAAGGTGCTTCAATAAAGTACTGAGTAAAGGGTCTGAATACTTATGTCAAATTAGAAAAAAAAACTTCTAACAAACTGTTTTTTGCTTTGTCATTATGGGGTGTTGGGATATCATTATGGGGTATTGGGATGTCATTATGGGGTATTGGGATGTCATTATGGGGTGTTGGGATGTCGTTATGGGGTATTGGGATGTCATTATGGGGTGTTGGGATGTCATTATGGGGTAGTGGGATGTCATTATGGGGTATTGGGATGTCATTATGGGGTATTGGGATGTCATTATGGGGTAGTGGGATGTCATTATGGGGTGTTGGGATGTCATTATGGGGTGTTGGGATGTCATTATGGGGTGTTGGGATGTCATTATGGGGTATTGGGATGTCATTATGGGGTGTTGGGATGTCGTTATGGGGTATTGGGATGTCATTATGGGGTGTTGGGATGTCATTATGGGGTAGTGGGATGTCATTATGGGGTATTGGGATGTCATTATGGGGTATTGGGATGTCATTATGGGGTAGTGGGATGTCATTATGGGGTGTTGGGATGTCATTATGGGGTGTTGGGATGTCATTATGGGGTGTTGGGATGTCATTATGGGGTAGTGGGATGTCATTATGGGGTAGTGGGATGTCATTATGGGGTAGTGGGATGTCATTATGGGGTGTTGGGATGTCATTATGGGGTAGTGGGATGTCATTATGGGGTGTTGGGATGTCATTATGGGGTAGTGGGATGTCGTTATGGGGTATTGGGATGTCATTATGGGGTGTTGGGATGTCATTATGGGGTAGTGGGATGTCATTATGGGGTAGTGGGATGTCGTTATGGGGTATTGGGATGTCATTATGGGGTGTTGGGATGTCATTATGGGGTAGTGGGATGTCGTTATGGGGTATTGGGATGTCATTATGGGGTGTTGGGATGTCATTATGGGGTAGTGGGATGTCATTATGGGGTAGTGGGATGTCATTATGGGGTAGTGGGATGTCGTTATGGGGTATTGGGATGTCATTATGGGGTGTTGGGATGTCATTATGGGGTAGTGGGATGTCATTATGGGGTATTGGGATGTCATTATGGGGAATTGGGATGTCATTATGGGGTAGTGGGATGTCATTATGGGGTAGTGGGATGTCGTTATGGGGTATTGGGATGTCATTATGGGGTGTTGGGATGTCATTATGGGGTATTGGGATGTCGTTATGGGGTGTTGGGATGTCATTATGGGGTGTTGGGATGTCATTATGGGGTGTTGGGATGTCATTATGGGGTGTTGGGATGTCATTATGGGGTGTTGGGATGTCATTATGGGGTGTTGGGATGTCATTATGGGGTATTGGGATGTCGTTATGGGGTATTGGGATGTCATTATGGGGTATTGGGATGTCATTATGGGGAATTGGGATGTCATTATGGGGTAGTGGGATGTCATTATGGGGTATTGGGATGTCATTATGGGGTGTTGGGATGTCATTATGGGGTGTTGGGATGTCGTTATGGGGTGTTGGGATGTCATTATGGGGTGTTGGGATGTCATTATGGGGTGTTGGGATGTCATTATGGGGTGTTGGGATGTCATTATGGGGTGTTGGGATGTCATTATGGGGTGTTGGGATGTCGTTATGGGGTGTTGGGATGTCATTATGGGGTGTTGGGATGTCGTTATGGGGTATTGGGATGTCGTTATGGGGTATTGGGATGTCGTTATGGGGTATTGGGATGTCATTATGGGGAATTGGGATGTCATTATGGGGTAGTGGGATGTCATTATGGGGTATTGGGATGTCATTATGGGGTGTTGGGATGTCATTATGGGGTATTGGGATGTCATTATGGGGTATTGGGATGTCGTTATGGGGTATTGGGATGTCATTATGGGGTATTGGGATGTCATTATGGGGAATTGGGATGTCATTATGGGGTAGTGGGATGTCATTATGGGGTAGTGGGATGTCATTATGGGGTGTTGGGATGTCATTATGGGGTGTTGGGATGTCATTATGGGGTATTGGGATGTCGTTATGGGGTATTGGGATGTCATTATGGGGAATTGGGATGTCATTATGGGGTAGTGGGATGTCATTATGGGGTAGTGGGATGTCGTTATGGGGTATTGGGATGTCATTATGGGGTGTTGGGATGTCATTATGGGGTATTGGGATGTCGTTATGGGGTATTGGGATGTCGTTATGGGGTATTGGGATGTCATTATGGGGTATTGGGATGTCATTATGGGGTAGTGGGATGTCGTTATGGGGTATTGGGATGTCATTATGGGGTATTGGGATGTCGTTATGGGGTATTGGGATGTCGTTATGGGGTAGTGGGATGTCATTATGGGGTGTTGGGATGTCATTATGGGGAATTGGGATGTCATTATGGGGTATTGGGATGTCATTATGGGGTATTGGGATGTCATTATGGGGTAGTGGGATGTCGTTATGGGGTATTGTGATGTCATTATGGGGTATTGGGATGTCATTATGGGGTATTGGGATGTCATTATGGGGTATTGGGATGTCATTATGGGGTATTGGGATGTCATTATGGGGTATTGGGATGTCATTATGGGGAATTGGGATGTCATTATGGGGTAGTGGGATGTCATTATGGGGTAGTGGGATGTCGTTATGGGGTATTGGGATGTCATTATGGGGTGTTGGGATGTCATTATGGGGTATTGGGATGTCGTTATGGGGTATTGGGATGTCGTTATGGGGTATTGGGATGTCATTATGGGGTATTGGGATGTCGTTATGGGGTATTGGGATGTCGTTATGGGGTATTGGGATGTCGTTATGGGGTAGTGGGATGTCGTTATGGGGTATTGGGATGTCGTTATGGGGTAGTGGGATGTCGTTATGGGGTAGTGGGATGTCATTATGGGGTGTTGGGATGTCATTATGGGGAATTGGGATGTCATTATGGGGTATTGGGATGTCATTATGGGGTATTGGGATGTCATTATGGGGTAGTGGGATGTCGTTATGGGGTATTGTGATGTCATTATGGGGTATTGGGATGTCATTATGGGGTATTGGGATGTCATTATGGGGTATTGGGATGTCATTATGGGGTATTGGGATGTCATTATGGGGTATTGGGATGTCATTATGGGGTATTGGGATGTCGTTATGGGGTAGTGGGATGTCATTATGGGGTGTTGGGATGTCATTATGGGGAATTGGGGTGTCATTATGGGGTATTGGGATGTCATTATGGGGTATTGGGATGTCATTATGGGGTAGTGGGATGTCATTATGGGGTATTGGGATGTCGTTATGGGGTAGTGGGATGTCGTTATGGGGTAGTGGGATGTCATTATGGGGTAGTGGGATGTCGTTATGGGGTATTGTGATGTCATTATGGGGTATTGGGATGTCATTATGGGGAATTGGGATGTCATTATGGGGAATTGGGATGTCATTATGGGGTATTGGGATGTCATTATGGGGTATTGGGATGTCATTATGGGGTATTGTGATGTTATTATGGGGTATTGTGATGTCATTATGGGGTATTGTGTGTAGATTGATGAGGAAAAAAACTATTTAGTTTCTGAAGGCACTGTATACACACACACACACACACACACACACACACACACAGAGTAGCCTATGCCTGATATAGGAATTTGTATGTAAGTAATGACTAAGAATATTCCACCCTGAAAAATGTATGCAACGGTGTTAGGGTTATGTTATAAGACAATAATCCTATAATATGTGTGTCTAGAATATTTTTTAAGACTAGGACAAAGGAAAAGGGGAACTGTCGACAGACGACTCGTGATGAATGTGAAACCAGTAACAGGAAAAAGGTTTCTCTAACTAATGGGGATCCATAATAAACCCCAGGAAGAGTAGCTGCTGCCTTGACAGGAACTAAATGGGGATCCATAATAAACCCCAGGAAGAGTAGCTGCTGCCTTGACAGGAACTAACGGGGATCCATAATAAACCCCAGGAAGAGTAGCTGCTGCCTTGGCAGGAACTAATGGGGATCCATAATAAACCCCAGGAAGAGTAGCTGCTGCCTTGACAGGAACTAATGGGGATCCATAATAAACCCCAGGAAGAGTAGCTGCTGCCTTGGCAGGAACTAATGGGGATCCATAATAAACCCCAGGAAGAGTAGCTGCTGCCTTGGCAGGAACTAATGGGGATCCATAATAAACCCCAGGAAGAGTAGCTGCTCCCTTGTTCCCCAGTCCTAAATGGACTCCTAGACCCTGTGGTGTTTCCCAGTCCTAAATGGACTCCTAGACCCTGTGGTGTTTCCCAGTCCTAAATGGACTCCTAGACCCTGTGGTGTTTCCCAGTCCTAAATGGACTCCTAGACCCTATGGTGTGTTTCCCAGTCCTAAATGGACTCCTAGACCCTGTGGTGTGTTTCCCAGTCCTAAATGGACTCCTAGACCCTGTGGTGTGTTCCCCAGTCCTAAATGGACTCCTAGACCCTGTGGTGTGTTTCCCAGTCCTAAATGGACTCCTAGACCCTGTGGTGTGTTCCCCAGTCCTAAATGGACTCTAGACCCTGTGGTGTGTTCCCCAGTCCTAAATGGACTCCTAGACCCTACACCCTATGCCACTTGTGGAGGTCTGAGGAGATTTGATGAGTCTAAGCAATATGTTGAAACTTCCACCTAGCTTCTCAGAGCGCAAGGTGGAGCTATTCCGCTATCCAAAACACCTGAGGTCGTCACGTGCTTAGGGTGCAGGGGTCCATATGGGATTTGGTGTATGTGTGTGTGTGTGTGTGTGTGTGTGTGTGTGTGTGTACCCAGGCGGTTGACAGTGTGTGTGTGTACCTGGTTAGCAGCAAGGGCAGGGCCTCCGCTATCCTGGCCTCAAGACGATGGGAAATCACCGGTCTGTTAGGGGTTAGAGGTCACAGAAATCAGGGGGTTAGAGGTCAAGGCAGATTAAGGGAAGCTGTATCGGATTTTGGCATACAGTGGCGGGAAAAAAGTATTTAATCCCCTGCTGATTTTGTACGTTTGCCCACTGACAAAGAAATGATCAGTCTGTAATTTTAATTACAGGTTTATTTGAACAGGGAGAGACAGAATAACAACAAAACAATCCAGAAAAACACGTGAAAAATGTTACAAATTGATTTGCATTTTAAATGATTATTGAGTATTATGAGTATTCATAATAAGTATACTCACGTAATTTTGTGTGTGTGGTAGGGGGAAATGTTTTAGTTAGGGGGAAATGTTTTAGTTAGGGGAAATGTTTTAGTTAGGGGAATGTTTTAGTTAGGGGAATGTTTTAGTTAGGGGGAATGTTTTAGTTAGGGGAAATGTTTTAGTTAGGGGAATGTTTTAGTTAGGGGAAATGTTTTAGTTAGGGGAAATGTTTTAGTTAGGGGAATGTTTTAGTTAGGAAATGTTTTAGTTAGGGAATGTTTTAGTTAGGGAAAATGTTTTAGTTAGGGGAAATGTTTTAGTTAGGGGAATGTTTAGTTAGGGAGAATGTTTTAGTTAGGGGAAATGTTTTAGTTAGGGGAATGTTTTAGTTAGGGGAAATGTTTTAGTTAGGGAATGTTTTAGGGGATGTTTTAGTTAGAGGAATGTTTTAGTTAGGGAATGTTTTAGTTAGGGGGGATGTTTTAGTTAGAGATGTTTTGAATTAGAGATGTTTTAGTTAGGGAAATGTTTTAGCTAGGGGAAATGTTTTAGTTAGGGGAATGTTTTGCTTAGAAATGTTTTGAATTAGAGAAATGTTTTAGTTAGGGGATGTTTTAGTTAGGGGAAATGTTTTAGTTAGAGATGTTTTAGCTAGGGGAAATGTTTTAGTTAGGGAAATGTTTTAGAATTAGGGGATGTTTTAGTTAGAAATGTTTTAGCTAGAGATGTTTTAGTTAGGGGTGTTTTAGTTAGATGTTTTAGTTAGGATGTTTTAGTTAGAGATGTTTTAGTTAGTGTTTAGTTAGGATGTTTTAGTTAGGGGAAATGTTTTAGCTAGGGATGTTTTAGCTAGGATGTTTTAGTTAGAGGATGTTTTAGGGATGTTTTAGTTAGAGATGTTTTAGTTAGAAATGTTTTAGCTTAGAAATGTTTTAGTTAGGAAATGTTTTAGTTAGAGATGTTTTGGTTAGAGATGTTTTAGTTAGGGGATGTTTTAGTTAGAGATGTTTTGGGGGAAATGTTTTAGTTAGGGGATGTTTTAGTTAGGGAATGTTTTAGTTAGGATGTTTTAGTTAGGGATGTTTTAGTTAGGGGAAATGTTTTAGTTAGGGGATGTTTTAGTTGGGGGATGTTTTAGTTAGGGAAATGTTTTAGTTAGGGAAATGTTTTAGTTGGGGGGATGTTTTAGTTAGGGAAATGTTTTAGTTAGGAAATGTTTTAGTTGGGAAATGTTTTAGTTGGGGGAAATGTTTTAGTTAGGGGAAATGTTTTAGTTAGGGGAATGTTTTAGTTAGGAAATGTTTTAGTTAGGGATGTTTTAGTTAGGGGATGTTTTAGTTAGGGGATGTTTTAGTTAGGGATGTTTTAGTTAGGGGATGTTTTAATTAGGGTTTATTTTTTTCTTTCAAATTTAGTTTAAATGTTCACAGGACTGTTTGAAAAGGGACCAGACACATTGGCCAACTGTTTTAACAGGCAACATACTGTGAATCCTATGTGCCACCAGTGTGTGTGTGTGTGTGTGTGTGTGTGTGTGTGTGTGTGTGTGTACCCAGGAGGTTGACAGTGTGTAATGAAGAGTTGAGCTGCTCCCAGTCTCATGACAGCTGCTGTCCTCGGCCTCTCGCTCTCCGCACGTCCAAGGAAGCGACACACACACTCAAACACCTGCGAATAACTGCAACACACACACACACACACAAACACACACACAAACACACACGAGAAAGAACAAAAATCCTTAACACAAAGAAAACAGTAGACATGGTAATACTCCCCAGTCCGGCATGGTAATACTCCCCAGTCCGGCATGGTAATACTCCCCAGTCCGGCATGTAATACTCCCCAGTCCGGCATGGTAATACTCCCCAGTCCGCATGGTAATACTCCCAGTCCGCATGGTAATACTCCCCAGTCCGGCATGGTAATACTCCCAGTCCGGCGTAATACTCCCAGTCCAACATGGTAATACTCCCCAGTCCAGCATGGTAATACTCCCCAGTCCAACATGGTAATACTCCCCAGTCCAACATGGTAATACTCCCCAGTCCGACACGGTAATACTCCCCAGTCCAACATGGTAATACTCCCCAGTCCGACACGGTAATACTCCCCAGTCCAACATGGTAATACTCCCCAGTCCGGCATGGTAATACTCCCCAGTCCAGCATGGTAATACTCCCCAGTCCAACATGGTAATACTCCCCAGTCCAGCATGGTAATACTCCCCAGTCCGGCATGGTAATACTCCCCAGTCCGGCATGGTAATACTCCCCAGTCCAACATGGTAATACTCCCCAGTCCATGGTAATACTCCCAGTCCGGCATGGTAATACTCCCCAGTCCGGCATGGTAATACTCCCCAGTCCGGCATGGTAATACTCCCCAGTCCGGCATGGTAATACTCCCCAGTCCGGCATGGTAATACTCCCCAGTCCGGCATGGTAATACTCCCCAGTCCGGCATGGTAATACTCCCCAGTCCGGCATGGTAATACTCCCCAGTCCGGCATGGTAATACTCCCCAGTCCGGCATGGTAATACTCCCCAGTCCAGCATGGTAATACTCCCCAGTCCAGCATGGTAATACTCCCCAGTCCAGCATGGTAATACTCCCCAGTCCAGCATGGTAATACTCCCCAGTCCAGCACGGTAATACTCCCCAGTCCAGCACGGTAATACTCCCCAGTCCAGCACGGTAATACTCCCCAGTCCAGCACGGTAATACTCCCCAGTCCGGCATGGTAATACTCCCCAGTCCGCATGGTAATACTCCCCAGTCCGGCATGGTAATACTCCCCAGTCCAGCATGGTAATACTCCCCAGTCCGCATGGTAATACTCCCCAGTCCAACATGGTAATACTCCCCAGTCCAGCACGGTAATACTCCCCAGTCCAGCACGGTAATACTCCCCAGTCCGGCATGGTAATACTCCCCAGTCCGGCATGGTAATACTCCCCAGTCCGGCATGGTAATACTCCCCAGTCCAGCATGGTAATACTCCCCAGTCCAGCACGGTAATACTCCCCAGTCCAGCACGGTAATACTCCCCAGTCCGGCATGGTAATACTCCCCAGTCCGGCATGGTAATACTCCCCAGTCCGGCATGGTAATACTCCCCAGTCCAGCACGGTAATACTCCCCAGTCCAGCACGGTAATACTCCCCAGTCCAACATGGTAATACTCCCCAGTCCAGCATGGTAATACTCCCCAGTCCAGCATGGTAATACTCCCCAGTCCAACATGGTAATACTCCCCAGTCCGGCACGGTAATACTCCCCAGTCCAGCACGGTAATACTCCCCAGTCCGGCATGGTAATACTCCCCAGTCCAACATGGTAATACTCCCCAGTCCGGCATGGTAATACTCCCCAGTCCAGCACGGTAATACTCCCCAGTCCAGCACGGTAATACTCCCCAGTCCAGCACGGTAATACTCCCCAGTCCAGCATGGTAATACTCCCCAGTCCGGCATGGTAATACTCCCCAGTCCAACATGGTAATACTCCCCAGTCCAGCACGGTAATACTCCCCAGTCCGGCACGGTAATACTCCCCAGTCCGGAGAGTCTACTTACTCATAGACCAGTAGCAGCTGGTGATTTGATTGGCAGTTCCCGCATTCCAAACGATTGGCTGTGTGGCAGTGACAGGCACATTGGACAGCCAATCCCCTCACAGCCACGCCCCTCTGGAAGGAGGCGTACTCCATTGATACCTCCTCCTCCAACTGCAGCAGTAAGGACTCTACACACATAGAACACAGACGAGAGTGTGTGTGAGTGATAGTGAGTGTGTGTGTCTGTGAGTGAGTGTGTGTGTCTGTGAGTGAGTGAGTGTGTGTGTCTGTGAGTGAGTGAGTGAGAAAGAGTGTGTGTGTGTGTACAGCACAGGTGGCTGATGGCACCTTAATTAGGGGAGGACGGGCTCGTGGTAATGGATGGACATTTGTGTGTGTGTGTGTGTGTGTGTGTGTGTGTGTGTGTATGTGTGTGTACCTGCCAGTCGGAGGTCGCTGTCGATCTCCAGCAGGTTGAAGTTAAACATCTGCAGATGAAAGTTAATTGAGAAATAATTTACCCAGAAGGAGAACAGACAGGGCTATTGAACCGACCTGAAGGTTAAGGGTTATTAAACTGACCTGAAGGTTAAGGGCTATTAAACTGACCTGAAGGTTAAGGGTTATTAAACTGACCTGAAGGTTAAAGGTTAAACTGACCTGAAGGTTAAGGGCTATTAAACCGACCTGAAGGTTAAGGGCTATTAAACCGACCTGAAGGTTAAGGGTTATTAAACCGACCTGAAGGTTAAGGGCTATTAAACCGACCTGAAGGTTAAGGGCTATTAAACCGACCTGAAGGTTAAGGGCTATTAAACCGACCTGAAGGTTAAGGGTTATTAAACTGACCTGAAGGTTAAGGGTTATTAAACTGACCTGAAGGTTAAGGGCTATTAAACCGACCTGAAGGTTAAGGGCTATTAAACCGACCTGAAGGTTAAGGGTTATTAAACCGACCTGAAGGTTAAGGGTTATTAAACCGACCTGAAGGTTAAGGGTTATTAAACCGACCTGAAGGTTAAGGGCTATTAAACCGACCTGAAGGTTAAGGGTTATTAAACCGACCTGAAGGTTAAGGGTTATTAAACTGACCTGAAGGTTAAGGGTTATTAAACTGACCTGAAGGTTAAGGGCTATTAAACCGACCTGAAGGTTAAGGGCTATTAAACCGACCTGAAGGTTAAGGGCTATTAAACCGACCTGAAGGTTAAGGGCTATTAAACCGACCTGAAGGTTAAGGGTTATTAAACCGACCTGAAGGTTAAGGGTTATTAAACCGACCTGAAGGTTAAGGGTTATTAAACCGACCTGAAGGTTAAGGGTTATTAAACCGACCTGAAGGTTAAGGGTTATTAAACCGACCTGAAGGTTAAGGGTTATTAAACCGACCTGAAGGTTAAGGGTTATTAAACCGACCTGAAGGTTAAGGGTTATTAAACCGACCTGAAGGTTAAGGGTTATTAAACCGACCTGAAGGTTAAGGGTTATTAAACCGACCTGAAGGTTAAGGGTTATTAAACCGACCTGAAGGTTAAGGGTTATTAAACCGACCTGAAGGTTAAGGGTTATTAAACCGACCTGAAGGTTAAGGGTTATTAAACCGACCTGAAGGTTAAGGGTTATTAAACCGACCTGAAGGTTAAGGGTTATTAAACCGACCTGAAGGTTAAGGGTTATTAAACCGACCTGAAGGTTAAGGGTTATTAAACCGACCTGAAGGTTAAGGGTTATTAAACCGACCTGAAGGTTAAGGGTTATTAAACCGACCTGAAGGTTAAGGGTTATTAAACCGACCTGAAGGTTAAGGGCTATTAAACCGACCTGAAGGTTAAGGGCTATTAAACCGACCTGAAGGTTAAGGGTTATTAAACCGACCTGAAGGTTAAGGGCTATTAAACCGACCTGAAGGTTAAGGGTTATTAAACCGACCTGAAGGTTAAGGGTTATTAAACCGACCTGAAGGTTAAGGGTTATTAAACCGACCTGAAGGTTAAGGGTTATTAAACCGACCTGAAGGTTAAGGGTTATTAAACCGACCTGAAGGTTAAGGGTTATTAAACCGACCTGAAGGTTAAGGGTTATTAAACCGACCTGAAGGTTAAGGGTTATTAAACCGACATGAAGGTTAAGGGTTATTAAACCGACCTGAAGGTTAAGGGTTATTAAACCGACCTGAAGGTTAAGGGTTATTAAACCGACCTGAAGGTTAAGGGTTATTAAACCGACCTGAAGGTTAAGGGTTATTAAACCGACCTGAAGGTTAAGGGCTATTAAACCGACCTGAAGGTTAAGGGCTATTAAACCGACCTGAAGGTTAAGGGTTATTAAACCGACCTGAAGGTTAAGGGCTATTAAACTGACCTGAAGGTTAAGGGTTATTAAACTGACCTGAAGGTTAAACTGACCTGAAGGTATCCCAGAACCACCTTGTCTCTCTTGTTTCTCCAGGACACACTCCTCTTATGGGCGTTGCAGTGACACACTCCTGACACAGTCCACACAGAACACTGCACACACACACACACAGGGACACACACACACACACACACACAGGGACACACACACACACACAGGGACACACACACACAGGGACACACAGGGACACAGGGACACACAGGGACACAGGGACACACAGGGGGACACACACAGGGACACACATACACACAGGGACACACACACACACACACACAGGGACACACACACACACACAGGGACACACACACACAGGGACACACAGGGACACAGGGACACACAGGGGGACACACACAGGGACACACACAGGGACACACACACAGGG
Source organism: Brachymystax lenok tsinlingensis (assembly GCA_030435695.1). Taxonomy (NCBI): domain Eukaryota; kingdom Metazoa; phylum Chordata; class Actinopteri; order Salmoniformes; family Salmonidae; genus Brachymystax; species Brachymystax lenok. Next base: position 46,601,442 of record CM059812.1, read on the forward strand.
ACACGGACACAGGGACACGGACACAGGGACACGGACACAGGGACACGGACACAGGGACACGGACACAGGGACACGGACACAGGGACACGGACACAGGGACACGGACACACACACACAGGGACACACACACACACACAGGGACACACACACACACACACAGGGACACACACACACACACACAGGGACACACACACACACACAGGGACACACAGGGACAGAGAAAAGAAAAGCTCCTGGTCAGCCGATTGTAATCAACACCAACACAGCCAAAGAAACAAATGGGTTTCTGATGATTCTCTTCTCTCAATCCACACACACACACACACACAACCACACACACACACACACAACCATAACCACACACACACACAACAACAGACACAACCACAACCACACACACAACCTTCACGTCTCTCTCAGACAGCTCTACAGAGTTTACCACCTTCACGTCTCTCCCAGACAGCTCTACAGAGTTTACCACCTTCACGTCTCTCTCAGACAGCTCTACAGAGTTTACCACCTTCACGTCTCTCTCAGACAGCTCTACAGAGTTTACCACCTTCACGTCTCTCTCAGACAGCTCTACAGAGTTCACCACCTTCACGTCTCTCTCAGACAGCTCTACAGAGTTCACCACCTTCACGTCTCTCTCAGACAGCTCTACAGAGTTCACCACCTTCACGTCTCTCTCAGACAGCTCTACAGAGTTCACCACCTTCACGTCTCTCTCAGACAGCTCTACAGAGTTTACCACCTTCACGTCTCTCCCAGACAGCCTCTACAGAGTTCACCACCTTCACGTCTCTCTCAGACAGCTCTACAGAGTTAACCACCTTCACGTCTCTCTCAGACAGCTCTACAGAGTTTACCACCTTCACGTCTCTCTCAGACAGCCCTACAGAATTTACCACCTTCACGTCTCTCTCAGACAGCTCTACAGAGTTTACCACCTTCACGTCTCTCTCAGACAGCTCTACAGAGTTTACCACCTTCACGTCTCTCTCAGACAGCTCTACAGAGTTTACCACCTTCACGTCTCTCTCAGACAGCTCTACAGAGTTTACCACCTTCACGTCTCTCTCAGACAGCTCTACAGAGTTCACCACCTTCACGTCTCTCTCAGACAGCTCTACAGAGTTCACCACCTTCACGTCTCTCTCAGACAGCTCTACAGAGTTTACCACCTTCACGTCTCTCTCAGACAGCTCTACAGAGTTCACCACCTTCACGTCTCTCTCAGACAGCTCTACAGAGTTCACCACCTTCACGTCTCTCTCAGACAGCTCTACAGAGTTCACCACCTTCACGCCTCTCTCTCAGACAGCTCTACAGAGTTTACCACCTTCACGTCTCTCTCAGACAGCTCTACAGAGTTTACCACCTTCACGTCTCTCTCAGACAGCTCTACAGAGTTCACCACCTTCACGTCTCTCTCAGACAGCTCTACAGAGTTTACCACCTTCACGTCTCTCTCAGACAGCTCTACAGAGTTCACCACCTTCACGTCTCTCTCAGACAGCTCTACAGAGTTCACCACCTTCACGTCTCTCTCAGACAGCTCTACAGAGTTCACCACCTTCACGTCTCTCTCAGACAGCTCTACAGAGTTCACCACCTTCACGTCTCTCTCAGACAGCTCTACAGAGTTTACCACCTTCACGCCTCTCTCAGACAGCTCTACAGAGTTTACCACCTTCACGTCTCTCTCAGACAGCCTCTACAGAGTTCACCACCTTCACGCCTCTCTCAGACAGCTCTACAGAGTTCACCACCTTCACGTCTCTCTCAGACAGCTCTACAGAGTTTACCACCTTCACGTCTCTCTCAGACAGCTCTACAGAGTTTACCACCTTCACGTCTCTCTCAGACAGCTCTACAGAGTTCACCACCTTCACGTCTCTCTCAGACAGCTCTACAGAGTTTACCACCTTCACGTCTCTCTCAGACAGCTCACCTCCGAGGCGACCTTGTCACAGACGTAACAGAAGCACTGGTGACAGAAGAGCTGGTTGGATTCTATTGGTCCTCCTACATCACTGTCTGTTGGTCTGGAGGAGAGGAGACGAGACACACTGATGTTAGAAAGGGGAGAAGTGTCTCTCTCACGTGAAGGTGTGTGTGTGTCTCACGTGAAGGTGTGTGTGTGACTCACGTGAAGGTGTGTGTCTCTCACGTGAAGGTGTGCGTGTCTCTCACGTGAAGGTGTGTGTCTCTCACGTGAAGGTGTGCGTGTGACTCACGTGAAGGTGTGTGTGTGTCTCACGTGAAGGTGTGTGTGACTCACGTGAAAGTGTGTGTGTCTCTCACGTGAAGGTGTGTGTGTCTCACGTGAAGGTGTGTGTCTCTCACGTGAAGGTGTGTGTGACTCACGTGAAGGTGTGCGTGGTACAGTCATAGCGTGCGTGAGGCAGCACCTCTCCTCTCTGACAGAAGGTAACGACCAGGTCCTCTTCTCCTCCAGGATCATGTGATCTGCTGCAGTCAGACTGATGTACTGCTGCTGTGGTGGAGACCACAGAGACCACAGAGACCACAGTGGTTAGAGACCACAGAGACCACAGTGGTTAGAGACCACAGAGACCACAGTGGTTAGAGACCACAGAGACCACAGTGGTTAGAGACCACAGAGACCACAGAGACCACAGTGGTTAGAGACCACAGAGACCACAGTGGTTAGAGACCACAGAGGTTAGAGAACACAGAGACCACAGAGGTTAGAGAACACAGAGACCACAGAGACCACAGAGAGGTTACGGACCGTCCAGACGGCGCTGGACTACGTTCACAGAGAGGTTACCGACCGTGTAGACGGCCCTGGACTACGTTCACAGAGAGGTTACCGACCGCGGCAGACGGCCCTGGACTACGTTCACAGAGAGGTTACCGACCGTGCAGACGGCCCTGACTACGTTCACAGAGAGGTTACCGACGTGCAGACGGCCCTGGACTACGTTCACAGAGAGGTTACCGACCGTGCAGACGG
>CM059812.1:46611924-46779424 GCA_030435695.1 Brachymystax lenok tsinlingensis
TGGACAGGGAGTCAACGCCGAGACCAAGGTCTCTTTATTCAGACAGGGAGTCAATGCCGAGACCAAGGTCTCTTTATTCAGACAGGGAGTCAACGCCGAGACCAAGGTCTCTTTATTTAGACAGGGAGTCAACGCCGAGACCAAGGTCTCTTTATTTAGACAGGAGTCAACGCCGAGACCAAGGTCTCTTTATTTAGACAGGAGTCAATGCCGAGACCAAGGTCTCTTTATTCAGACAGGGAGTCAACGCCGAGACCAAGGTCTCTTTATCTGGACAGGGAGTCAACGCCGAGACCAAGGTATCTTTATTTAGACAGGGAGTCAATGCCGAGACCAAGGTCTCTTTATTCAGACAGGGAGTCAACGCCGAGACCAAGGTCTCTTTATTTAGACAGGGAGTCAACGCCGAGACCAAGGTCTCTTTATTTAGACAGGGAGTCAACGCCGAGACCAAGGTCTCTTTATTTAGACAGGGAGTCAACGCCGAGACCAAGGTCTCTTTATTTAGACAGGGAGTCAACGCCGAGACCAAGGTCTCTTTATTTAGACAGGGAGTCAACGCCGAGACCAAGGTCTCTTTATTTAGACAGGGAGTCAATGCCGAGACCAAGGTCTCTTTATTCAGACAGGGAGTCAACGCCGAGACCAAGGTCTCTTTATCTGGACAGGGAGTCAACGCCGAGACCAAGGTATCTTTATTTAGACAGGGAGTCAATGCCGAGACCAAGGTCTCTTTATTCAGACAGGGAGTCAATGCCGAGACCAAGGTCTCTTTATTTAGACAGGGAGTCAACGCCGAGACCAAGGTCTCTTTATTCAGACAGGAGTCAACGCCGAGACCAAGGTCTCTTTATTTAGACAGGAGTCAACGCCGAGACCAAGGTCTCTTTATTTAGACAGGAGTCAACGCCGAGACCAAGGTCTCTTTATTTAGACAGGAGTCAACGCCGAGACCAAGGTCTCTTTATTTAGACAGGAGTCAATGCCGAGACCAAGGTCTCTTTATTTAAACAGGAGTCAACGCCGAGACCAAGGTCTCTTTATTTAGACAGGGAGTCAACGCCGAGACCAAGGTCTCTTTATTTAGACAGGGAGTCAATGCCGAGACCAAGGTCTCTTTATTTAAACAGGGAGTCAACGCCGAGACCAAGGTCTCTTTATTTAGACAGGGAGTCAACGCCGAGACCAAGGTCTCTTTATTTAGACAGGGAGTCAACGCCGAGACCGAGGTATCTTTTCCAGATGAGCCCTGTACAGCACCACGATACACAATAAAATACAATAAACATATTAAAACTACAGATTCATAATCACAATAAAATACACATTATTATACACAAAACACAAACATGTTGTTACACCATGAAATATACTGAGGCAGAAATGTCAAGACAGTAGGCCAAAAACGAGGTAAATAGAAGTGAATTTATTGAAATGTACTTCGATGTGATTGAATTGTATAGACCCATCCTGTACTGCAGGCATCACGTAACGCAGTCATATCTCCGGCGTCCAGTTTATCCTTCGCATGTTTGGAACAATTGCAAAAGACATTGGCAACTTTGTGTGTTTTTGTAGTTGACGGCGGGTCACAGTCAGGCAGATAAACATCTTGATTTCATGTTGTGTAAAAAACAAGTGATCAGTAACCAAAACAACTGGGATCGGTAACCATAACAGAACACAAACCTGAGATCAGTAACCATAACAACAGAACATACCAATGATATGGAACAGACATAACAACAGACCTGGGACCAGTAACCATAACAACAGACCTGGGACCATAACAACAGACCTGGGACCAGTTGGCTCTATGTTCAGTCTCTCTGGGTCTCCGGTCTCCTGTTCTCTCACCCAGAGGATTATGGTTGTATCCTAAATGGCATCCTATTCCCTATATAGTGCACTACTTTTGAATACAGTGCCGTTTGGGAAGAATACACCATGTCTAGGCTTTAGTTCTAGAAGAACCAGGTTCCATACTCTCTGGAGTCACCATGGTGATGAGGTCTGAGGGGCTCTAGTAGAACCAGGTTCCATATTCTCTGGAGTCACCATGGTGATGAGGTCTGAGGGGCTCTAGTAGAACCAGGTTCCATACTCTCTGGAGTCACCATGGTGATGAGGTCTGTGGGGCTCTAGAAGAACCAGGTTCCATACTCTCCGGAGTCACCATGGTGATGAGGTCTGAGGGGCTCTAGTAGAACCAGGTTCCATACTCTCTGGAGTCACCATGGTGATGAGGTCTGAGGGGCTCTAGTAGAACCAGGTTCCATATTCTCTGGAGTCACCATGGTGATGAGGTCTGAGGGGCTCTAGTAGAACCAGGTTCCATACTCTCTGGAGTCACCATGGTGATGAGGTCTGTGGGGCTCTAGAAGAACCAGGTTCCATACTCTCCGGAGTCACCATGGTGATGAGGTCTGAGGGGCTCTAGTAGAACCAGGTTCCATACTCTCTGGAGTCACCATGGTGATGAGTCATGTCTCTAGCTGACAGTCCATCTCCTCCTGCTAGAGACATCTCTCTCTCTCTCTCTCTCTCTCTCTCTCTCTCTCTCTCTCTCTCTCTCTCTCTCTCTCTCTCTCTCTCTCTCTCTCTCTCTCTCTCTCTCTCTCTCTCTCTCTCTCTCTCTCTCTCTCTCTCTCTCTCTCTCTCTCTCTCTCTCTCTCTCTCTCTCTCTCTCTCTCTCTCTCTCTCTCTCTCTCTCTCTCTCTCTCTCTCTCTCTCTCTCTCTCTCTCTCTCTCTCTCTCTCTCTCTCTCTAGTAGCTTTAAAGAAATGACTTTTCTGCTTTTCCCTCACTCAGATGGGGTCTGGATCGACCATGTCTATATGGAACGGGTCTAGTTCGGATTACGTCTCTATGTTAAACAAAATAATTTATGCACTTCGGGTCCGGGTGGGAAAGGCCCCAGGTCCATTTCGGAAGACCTCTAGTCTGAGGGTCTGTGATTGGCTAGATGCCTCTTCAATCTCTGGCATCACCGTGGCGATGAGGGGCTGTGATTGGCTAGTTAACCTCTTTGCTCCTCTGGCGTGGCAATTGTGACGAGGGCGGGGCCTGGGCGACGCGGCTCTGGAAGAGGGTCAGTTGATCGAGCAGTGGGAGGGGCATGTCTCTGATGACCAATGGAAGGTCTTCGTGGAGCAGAGGGTAGATGACCACACTGAGGGCCGGACGCTCCACAGAGAAACTAGAGGAAGGACAAGGTTTCATTACATGGGACAAGGTTTCATTATATAGAACTATCCTTATATAGAACGATCATTATATAGAACTATCCCCATATAGAACTATCCCCATATACAACTATCCCCATATAGAACTATCATTATATACAACTATCCCCATATACAACTATCCCCATATAGAACTATCCCCATATAGAACTATCCCCATATAGAACTATCCCCATATAGAACTATCCCCATATAGAACTATCATTATATACAACTATCCCCATATACAACTATCCCCATATACAACTATCCCCATATAGAACTATCCCCATATAGAACTATCCCCATATAGAACTATCATTATATACAACTATCCCCATATAGAACTATCCTCATATAGAACTATCCCCATATAGAACTATCCCCAAATAGAACTATCCCCAAATAGAACTATCCCTATCTAGAACTATGCCTATCTAGAACTATCCCCATAGAGAACTATCCCCATATAGAACTATCCCTATATAGAACTATCCCTATATAGAACTATCCTCATATAATACTATCCCCATATAGAACTATCCCCATATAATACTATCCCCATATAGAACTATCCCCATATAGAACTATCCCCATATAGAACTATCCCCATATAGAACTATCCCCATATAGAACTATCCCATATAGAACTATCCCTATATAGAACTATCCTTATATAGAACTATCATTATATAGAACTATCCCTATATAGAACTATCCCTATATAGAACTATCCTCATATAATACTATCCCTATATAGAACTATCCTCATATAATACTATCCCTATATAGAACTATCCTCATATAATACTATCCCTATATAGAACTATCCCTATATAATACTATCCTCATATAATACTATCCCTATATAGAATTATCCTCATATAATACTATCCCTATATAGAACTATCATTATATAATACTATCCCTATATAGAACTATCCCTATATAGAACTATCCTCATATAATACTATCCCTATATAGAACTATCCTCATATAATACTATCCCTATATAGAACTATCATTATATAATACTATCCCTATATAGAACTATCCCTATATAGAACTATCCTCATATAATACTATCCCTATATAGAACTATCCTCATATAATACTATCCCTATATAGAACTATCATTATATAATACTATCCCTATATAGAACTATCCCTATATAGAACTATCCTCATATAATACTATCCCTATATAGAACTATCATTATATAATACTATCCCTATATAGAACTATCCTCATATAATACTATCCCTATATAGAACTATCCTCATATAATACTATCCCTATATAGAACTATCCTCATATAGAACTATCCCTATATAGAACTATCCCTATATAGAACTATCCCTATATAGAACTATCCTCATATAATACTATCCCCATATAGAACTATCCCCATATAGAACTATCCCAAATAGAACTATCCTTATATAAAACTATCCTTATATACAACTATCCCTATATAGAACTATCCCTATATAGAACTATCCCTATATAGAACTATCCCTATATAGAACTATCCCTATATAGAACTATCCTCATATAATACTATCCCTATATAGAACTATCCTCATATAATACTATCCCTATATAGAACTATCCTCATATAATACTATCCCTATATAGAACTATCCCTATATAATACTATCCTCATATAATACTATCCCTATATAGAACTATCCTCATATAATACTATCCCTATATAGAACTATCATTATATAATACTATCCCTATATAGAACTATCCCTATATAGAACTATCCTCATCTAATACTATCCCTATATAGAACTATCCTCATATAATACTATCCCTATATAGAACTATCATTATATAATACTATCCCTATATAGAACTATCCCTATATAGAACTATCCTCATATAATACTATCCCTATATAGAACTATCATTATATAATACTATCCCTATATAGAACTATCCCTATATAGAACTATCCTCATAATACTATCCCTATATAGAACTATCCTCATGTAATACTATCCCTATATAGAACTATCCTCATATAATACTATCCCTATATAGAACTATCCCCATATAGAACTATCCCCATATAGAACTATCCTTATATAACACTATCCATATATAGAACTATCCTTCCACAGAACTATCCCCATATAAAACTATCCCCATATAGAACTATCCCCATATAGAACTATCCCCATATAGAACTATCCCCATATAGAACTATCCCCATATAGAACTATCCCCATATACAGAACTATCCATATACAGAACTATCCTTCCACAGAACTATCCCTATATAGAACTATCCCCATATAGAACTATCCCCATATAGAACTATCCCCATATAGAACTATCCTTATACAGAACCATCCTCATATAGAACTATCCCTATACAGAACCATCCTCATATAGAACTATCCCCATATAGAACTATCCCCATATAGAACTATCCATATATAGAACTATCCCCATATAGAACTATCCCCATATAGAACTATCCCCATATAGAACTATCCCCATATAGAACTATCCCCATATACAGAACTATCCATATACAGAACTATCCTTCCACAGAACTATCCCTATATAGAACTATCCCCATATAGAACTATCCCCATATAGAACTATCCCCATATAGAACTATCCTTATACAGAACCATCCTCATATAGAACTATCCCTATACAGAACCATCCTCATATAGAACTATCCCCATATAGAACTATCCCCATATAGAACTATCCATATATAGAACTATCCCCATATAGAACTATCCCCATATAGAACTATCCCCATATAGAACTATCCCCATATAGAACTATCCCTATATATAACTATCCCCATATAGAACTATCCCCATATAGAACTATCCCCATATAGAACTATCCCCATATAGAACTATCCCCATATAGAACTATCCCCATATAGAACTATCCCCATATAGAACTATCCCCATATAGAACTATCCCCATATAGAACTATCATTATATACAACTATCCCCATATAGAACTATCCCCATATAGAACTATCCTCATATAGAACTATCCTCATATAGAACTATCCCCATATAGAACTATCCCCATCTAGAACTATGCCTATCTAGATCTATCCCCATAGAGAACTATCCCCATATAGAACTATCCCTATATAGAACTATCCCCATATAGAACTATCCCCATATAGAACTATCCCAAATAGAACTATCCCTATATAGAACTATCCTTATATAGAACTATCATTATATAGAACTATCATTATATAGAACTATCCCTATATAGAACTATCCTCATATAATACTATCCCTATATAGAACTATCCTCATATAATACTATCCCTATATAGAACTATCCCTATATAATACTATCCTCATATAATACTATCCCTATATAGAATTATCCTCATATAATACTATCCCTATATAGAACTATCATTATATAATACTATCCCTATATAGAACTATCCCTATATAGAACTATCCTCATATAATACTATCCCTATATAGAACTATCCTCATATAATACTATCCCTATATAGAACTATCATTATATAATACTATCCCTATATAGAACTATCCCTATATAGAACTATCCTCATATAATACTATCCCTATATAGAACTATCCTCATATAATACTATCCCTATATAGAACTATCATTATATAATACTATCCCTATATAGAACTATCCCTATATAGAACTATCCTCATATAATACTATCCCTATATAGAACTATCATTATATAATACTATCCCTATATAGAACTATCCTCATATAATACTATCCCTATATAGAACTATCCCTATATAGAACTATCCCTATATAGAACTATCCCTATATAGAACTATCCCTATATAGAACTATCCCTATATAGAACTATCCCTATATAGAACTATCCCTATATAGAACTATCCCCATATAGAACTATCCTTATATAGAACTATCCTTATATACAACTATCCTTATATACAACTATCCTTATATACAACTATCCCTATATAGAACTATCCCTATATAGAACTATCCCTATATAGAACTATCCCTATATAGAACTATCCTCATATAATACTATCCCTATATAGAACTATCCTCATATAATACTATCCCTATATAGAACTATCCTCATATAATACTATCCCTATATAGAACTATCCTCATATAATACTATCCCTATATAGAACTATCCCTATATAATACTATCCTCATATAATACTATCCCTATATAGAACTATCCTCATATAATACTATCCCTATATAGAACTATCATTATATAATACTATCCCTATATAGAACTATCCCTATATAGAACTATCCTCATCTAATACTATCCCTATATAGAACTATCCTCATATAATACTATCCCTATATAGAACTATCATTATATAATACTATCCCTATATAGAACTATCCCTATATAGAACTATCCTCATATAATACTATCCCTATATAGAACTATCATTATATAATACTATCCCTATATAGAACTATCCCTATATAGAACTATCCTCATATAATACTATCCCTATATAGAACTATCCTCATATAATACTATCCCTATATAGAACTATCCTCATATAATACTATCCCTATATAGAACTATCCCCATATAGAACTATCCCCATATAGAACTATCCTTATATAGAACTATCCTTCCACAGAACTATCCCCATATAAAACTATCCCCATATAGAACTATCCCCATATAGAACTATCCCCATATAGAACTATCCCCATATAGAACTATCCCCATATAGAACTATCCCCATATAGAACTATCCCCATATAGAACTATCCCCATATAGAACTATCCCCATATAGAACTATCCCCATATAGAACTATCCCCATATAGAACTATCCATATACAGAACTATCCTTCCACAGAACTATCCCTATATAGAACTATCATTATATAGAACTATCCCCATATAGAACTATCCCCATATAGAACTATCCCCATATAGAACTATCCTCATACAGAACCATCCTCATATAGAACTATCCCTATACAGAACCATCCTCATATAGAACTATCCCTATATAGAACTATCCCCATATAGAACTATCCCCATATAGAACTATCCATATATAGAACTATCCCCATATAGAACTATACCCATATAGAACTATCCCCATATAGAACTATCCTTCCACAGAACTATCCCTATATAGAACTATCCCCATATAGAACTATCCCCATATAGAACTATCCCCATATAGAACTATCCCCATATAGAACTATCCTTCCACAGAACTATCCCCATATAGAACTATCCCCATATAGAACTATCCCCATATAGAACTATCCCCATATAGAACTATCCCCATATAGAACTATCCCCATATAGAACTATCCCCATATAGAACTATCCCCATATAGAACTATCCCCATACAGAACTATCCCCATACAGAACTATCCTCATATAGAACTATCCCCATATAGAACTATCCTTATATAATACTATCCTTCCACAGAACTATCCCTATATAGAACTATCCTTATATAGAACTCTCATTATATTGAACTATCCCCATATAGAACTATCCCCATATAGAACTATCCTTATATAATACTATCCTTCCACAGAACTATCCCTATATAGAACTATCCTTATATAGAACTATCCCCATATAGAACTATCCCCATACAGAACTATCCTCATATAGAACTATCCCTATACAGAACCATCCTCATATAGAACTATCCCTATATAGAACTATCCCTATACAGAACCATCCTCATATAGAACTATCCCTATATAGAACTATCCCCATATAGAACCATCCTCATATAGAACTATCCCTATATCGAACTATCCCTATATAGAACTATCCTTATATACACAACTATCCCTATACAGAACCATCCTCATATAGAACTATCCCTATATAGAACTATCCCTATATAGAACTATCCCTATATAGAACTATCCCCATATAGAACTATCCTTCCACAGAACTATCCCTATATATAACTATCCCTATATATAACTATCCCTATATATAACTATCCCTATATATAACTATCCCTATATATAACTATCCCCATATAGAACTATCCCCAAATAGAACTATCCCCAAATAGAACTATCCCCAAATAGAACTATCCCCAAATAGAACTATCCCCAAATAGAACTATCCCCAAATAGAACTATCCCCATATAATACTATCCTTCCACAGAACTATCCCTATATAGAACTATCCCTATATAGAACTATCCTTCCACAGAACTGTCCCTATATAGAACTACCCTTATATAGAACTATCCTCATATAGAACTATCCCCATATAGAACTATCCCCTATATAGAACTATCATTATATAATACTATCCCCATATAGAACTATCATTATATATAACTATCCCCATATAGAACTATCCCCTATATAGAACTATCATTATATAATACTATCCCCATATAGAACTATCATTATATAGAACTATCCCCATATAGAACTATCCTTATATAGAACTATCCTTATATAATACTATCCTTCCACAGAACTATCCCTATATAGAACTATCATTATATAGAACTATCCCCATATAGAACTATCCCCATATAGAACTATCATTATATAATACTATCCCCATATAGAACTATCATTATATAATACTATCCCCATATAGAACTATCATTATATATAACTATCCCCATATAGAACTATCCTCATAATGAACTATCATTATATAGAACTATCATTATATAGAACTATCCCCATATAGAACTATCCTTATATAGAACTATCCTTCCACAGAACTATCCCCATATAGAACTATCCCCATATAGAACTATCCCCATATAGAACTATCCCCATATAGAACTATCCCCATATAGAACTATCCCCATATAGAACTATCCCCATATAGAACTATCATTATATAATACTATCCCCATATAGAACTATCCCCATATAGAACTATCCCCATATAGAACTATCATTATATAATACTATCCCCATATAGAACTATCATTATATATAACTATCCCCATATAGAACTATCCTTATATAATACTATCCTTCCACAGAACTATCCCTATATAGAACTATCCCCATATAGAACTATCCCTATATAGAACTATCCTTATATGGAACTATCCTACCATTGATATTATCTCTTTCTGTTGAGTGAACTTGACTGACAGACTCACTGATCAGACAGAGAGACAGACCCAGCGATCAGACAGAGAGACAGACCCACCGGTCAGACAGACCCACCGGTCAGACAGACCCAGCGATCAGACAGAGAGACAGACCCACCGATCAGACAGACTCACCGGTCTAGCAGTGTTTTCTGTAGTGTGCGACACGCCAACAGAGTTCCGCCCAAGAACATGTGACACACCATGACGTCACGGCAACACTCCATGAAGGTAACCACGGCAGCGGGGTGGAAGGTTCCGTTCCGCGAGACGAGACAGAGGCGGCGGAGACGGGAGCAGCACGACAACGCCTCCCAGAATGCAGCGTTACACACCAGGTAGGGCTGCTCCAACCTACCCACACACACATTATATACAGTACCAGTCAAAAGATGACACACCTACTCATTCAAGGGTTTTTCTTTATTTGTACTATTTTTCTACATTGTAGAATAATAGTGAAGACATCAAAACTATTAAATAACACATATGGAATCATGTAGTAACCAAAAAGAAGTGTTAAACAAATCAAAATATATTTGAGATTCTTCAAAAGTAGCCACCCTTTGCCTTGATGACAGCTTTGCACACTCTTGGCATTCTCTCAACCAGCTTCATGAGGTAGTCACCTGGAATGCATTTCAGTTAACAGGTCTGCCTTATTAAAAGTTAATCATGTGGAATTGCTTTCCTTCTTAACGCGTTTGAGACAATCAGTTGTGTTGTGACAAGGTAGGGGTGGTATACAGAAGATAGCCCTATTTGGTAAAAGACCAAGTCCATATTATGGCAAGAACAGCTCAAATAAGCAAAGAGAAACGACAGTCCATCATTACTTTAAGACATGAAGGTCAGTCAATCCGGAACATTTCAAGAACTTTGTAAGTTTCTTCAAGTGCAGTCGGGAAAAAAAACATCAAGCGCTCTGATGAAACTGGCTCCCATGAGGACCGCCACAGGAAAGGAAGACCCAGAGTTACCTCTGCTGCAGAGGATAAGTTAATTAGAGTTATCAGCCTCAGAAATTACAGCCCAAATAAATGCTTCACAGAGTTCAAATAACAAACATCTTTTTATTTATTTGTTGTGTTTTTGTTTAATTTTACCCCCTTTGTCTCCCCGAATTCGTGAAATCCAATTGGTAGTTTTCAACGCAACTCCCCGTACGGACTCGGGAGAGGCGAAGGTCGAGAGCCGTGCGTCCTCCGAAACACGACCCCAACCAAGCCGATCGCCATTCTTGACACAACGCCCTGCTTAACCCCGGAAGCCAGCCGCACCAATGTGCCCGGAGGAAACACTGCACACCTGGCGACCGTGTCAGCGTGCACTGCGCCCGGCCCGCCACAAGGAGACGCTAGTGCACGACGGGACAAGGACATCCCTGCCGGCCAAAACCCCCTTCCCTAACCCGGACGACGCTGGGCCAATTGTGCGCCACCTCATGGGGTCTCCCGGTCGAGGGCCGGGTTGCGCGACAGCCTGGAACCCGAACCAGGATCTGTAGTGACCCGCTGCGCCACTCGAGAGGCCTCGCATCTCAACATCAACTGCTCTGAGGAGACTGCGTGAATCAGGTGTTCCTGCCAGCCTGGATTAGGGGAGTTTCTCCCTTTCCTCTCTCTTATAATGTATATATTGTGTGTATATGTGGATTTATAATGTATATATTGTTCATAATGTGTGTATATGTGGATTTATAATATATATTGTTCATAATGTGTGTATATATGAGGATTTATAATGTATATATTGTTTATAATGTGTGTATATATAATGTATATAGTGTGTATATATAATGTATATAATGTGTATATATATATATATAATGTATATCATGTGTATAATGTATAATGTATATCATGTGTATAATGTATATCATGTGTATAATGTATTTCATGTGTATAATGTATTTCATGTGTATAATGTATATCATGTGTATAATGTATATGTATATCATGTGTATAATGTATATGTATATCATGTGTATATATAATGTATGTATATAATGTGTATATATAATGTATATAATGTGTATATATAATGTATATCATGTGTATAATGTGTATATATATAATGTAAATCATGTGTATAATGTGTATATATATAATGTAAATCATGTGTATAATGTGTATATATCATGTGTACAATGTATATCATGTATATTATGTGTGTAATGTGTATATAATGTGTGTATAATGTATATCATGTGTATATATAATGTATATCATGTGTATATATAATGTGTACAATGTATATCATGTGAGTAATGTGTATATATAATGTATATCATGTGTATATAATGTGTGTGTGTATATAATGTGTATATATAATGTATATCATGTGTATAATGTGTATAATGTGTATATAATGTATATATAATGCGTATAATGTGTATATATAATGTATATCATGCGTATAATGTGTATATATAATGTATATCATTTGTATAATGTGTATATATATAATGTATATCATTTGTATAGTGTATATATAATGTGTATATATAATGTATATCATGTGTATAATGTGTATATCATGTGTATATATAATGTATATCATGTGTATATATATAATGTATACCATGCGTATAAATAATGTATATTGTGTGTATAATGTGTATATATAATGTGTATCATGTGTATATGTGTATATATCATGTGTATCATGTGTATATATAATGTATATCATGTGTATCATGTGTATATATAATGTATATCATGTGTATATATAATGTATATCATGTGTCATGTGTATATATATATATTATATATATATATATATATATATATATATATATATATATTATATATATACATATATATATAATATACATATATAATGTATATCATGTATCATGTCTATATATAATGTACAGTGGGGAAAAAAAGTATTTAGTCAGCCACCAATTGTGCAAGTTCTCTCACTTAAAAAGATGAGAGAGGCCTGTAATTTTCATCATAGGTACACTTCAACTATGACAGACAAAATGAGGAAAAAAATCCTGAAAATCACATTGTAGGATTTTTATGAATTTATTTGCAAATTATGGTGGAAAATAAGTATTTGGTCAATAACAAAGTTTATCTCAATACTTTGTTATATACCCTTTGTTGGCAATGACAGAGGTCAAACGTTTTCTGTAAGTCTTCACAAGGTTTTCACACACTGTTGCTGGTATTTTGGCCCATTCCTCCATGCAGATCTCCTCTAGAGCAATGATGTTTTGGGGCTGTCGCTGGGCAACACGGACTTTCAAAGATTTTCTATGGGGTTGAGATCTGGAGACTGGCTAGGCCACTCCAGGACCTTGAAATGCTTCTTACGGCCACTCCTTCGTTCGGGCGGTGTGTTTGGGATCATTGTCATGCTGAAAGACCCAGCCACGTTTCATCTTCAATGCCCTTGCTGATGGAAGGAGGTTTTTACTCAAAATCTCACTATACATGGCCCCATTCATTCTTTCCTTTACACGGATCACTCGTCCTGGTCCCTTTGCAGAAAAACAGCCCCAAAGCATGATGTTTCCACCGCCATGCTTCACAGTAGGTATGGTGTTCTTTGGATGCAACTCAGCATTCTTTGTCCTCCAAACACGACGAGTTGAGTTTTTACCAAAAAGTTATATTTTGGTTTCATCTGACATTCTCCCAATCCTCATCTGGATCATCCAAATGCTCTCTAGCAAACTTTAGACGGGCCTGAACATGTACTGGCTTAAGCAGGGGGACACGCCTGGCACTGCAGGATTTGAGTCCCTGGCGGCGTAGTGTGTTACTGATGGTAGGCTTTGTTACTTTGGTCCCAGCTCTCTGCAGGTCATTCACTAGGTCCCCCGTGTGGTTCTGGGATTTTTGCTCACCGTTCTTGTGATCATTTTGACCCCACGGGTGAGATCTTGTGGAGCCCCAGATCGAGGAAGATTATCAGTGGTCTTGTATGTCTTCCATTTCCTAATAATTGCTCCCACAGTTGATTTCTTCAAACCAAGCTGCTTACCTATTGCAGATTCAGTCTTCCCAACCTGGTGCAGGTCTACAATTTTGTTTCTGGTGTCCTTTGACAGCTCTTTGGTCTTGGCCATAGTGGAGTTTGGAGTGTGACTGTTTGAGGTTGTGGACAGGTGTCTTTTATACTGATAACAAGTTCAAACAGGTGCCATTAATACAGGTAATGAGTGGAGGACAGAGGAGCCTCTTAAAGAAGAAGTTACAGGTCTGTGAGAGCCAGAAATCTTGCTTGTTTGTATGTGACCAAATACTTATTTTCCACCATAATTTGCAAATAAATTCATAAAAAATCCTACAATGTGATTTTCTGGATTTTTTTTCCTCATTTTGTCTGTCATAGTTGAAGTGTACCTATGATGAAAATTACAGGCCTCTCTCATCTTTTTAAGTGAGAGAACTTGCACAATTGGTGGCTGACTAAATACTTTTTTCCCCCACTGTATATCATGTGTATCATGTGTATATATAATGTATATACAATGTATATCATGTGTATAATGTGTATATATAATGTATATCATGTGTATATATCATGTGTATAATGTATATCATGTGTATATCATGTGTATAATGTGTATGTGTATATAATGTATATATAATGCGTATAATGTGTATATATAATGTATATCATGCGTATAATGTGTATATATATATAATGTATATCATTTGTATAATGTGTATATATAATGTGTATATATAATGTATATCATGTGTATAATGTGTATATATAATGTATATCATGTGTATATATAATGTATATCATGTGTATATATATATAATGTATACCATGCGTATAAATAATGTATATTGTGTGTATAATGTGTATATATAATGTGTATCATGTGTATATGTGTATATATCATGTGTATCATGTGTATATATAATGTATATCATGTGTATCATGTGTATATATAATGTATATCATGTGTATATATAATGTATATCATGTGTCATGTGTATATATAATGTATATCATGTATCATGTGTATATATAATGTATATCATGTGTATCATGTGTATATATAATGTATATATAATGTATATAATGTGTATAATGTGTATATATAATGTATATCATGTGTATATATCATGTGTATAATGTATATCATGTGTATATCATGTGTATATATCATGTGTATCATGTGTATATATAATGTATATCGTGTATATATCATGTGTATCATGTGTATATATAATGTATACAATGTGTATATATAATGTATATCATGTGTAACATGTGTACATATAATGTATATCATGTGTATATATAATGTATATCATGTGTATATATAATGTATATCATGTGTATAATGTGTATATATAATGTATATCATGTGTATAATGTGTATATATAATGTATATCATGTGTATAATGTGTATGTGTATATATAATGTATATCATGTGTGTAATGTGTATATATAATGTATATCATGTGTATAATGTATATCATGCGTATAATGTGTATATATAATGTATATCATGTGTATAATGTGTATATATAATGTATATCATGTGTATATATAATGTATATCATGTGTATATATAATGTATATCATGTGTATAATGTTTATATATAATGTATATCATGTGTATGTGTATATATAATGTATATCATGTGTATAATGTGTATATATAATGTATATAGTGTATAATGTGTATATATAATGTAAATCATGTGTATAATGTTTATATATAGTGTATATAATGTATATCATGTGTATATAATGTATATATAATGTATACCATGTGTATAATGTGTATATATAATGTTTATCATGTGTATAATGTGTATATATATAATGTATATAATGTGTATATATAATGTATATCATGTGTATAATGTTTATATATAATGTATATCATGCGTATATAATGTGTATATATAATGTATATCATGTGTATAATGTGTATATATAATGTATATCATGCATATAAATAATGTATATCATGTGTATATATAATGTATATCATGTGTATAATGTGTATATATAATGTATATCATGTGTATATAATGTGTATAATGTGTATCATGCGTATAATGTGTATATATAATGTATATCATGTGTATAATGTTTATATATGTGTATATATAATGTGTATATAATGTGTGTGTGTATATAATGTGTATATATAATGTATATAATGTGTATAAATAATGTATATATATAATGTATATCATGTGTATAATGTGTATATATAATGTATATCATGAGTATAATGTGTATATATAATGTATATCATGTGTATAATGTGTCTATATAATGTGTGTGTGTGTATATAATGTGTCTATATAATGTATATCATGTTTATAATGTGTCTATATAATGTATATCATGTGTATAATGTGTATATATAATGTATATCATGTGTATATATAATGTGTATAATGTGTATAATGTGTACATATAATGTGTATATAATGTATATATCATGTATATCGTGTATATATAATGTGTATATAATGTATATCATGTGTAAATGTGTATATAATGTATATCATGTGTATAAATAATGTGTATATAATGTATATATAATGTATATAATGTGTATATATAATGTATATCATGTGTATATATAATGTATATCATGTATATCATGCGTATAATGTTTATATATAATGTATATCATGTGTATAATGTGTATATATCATGTATATCATGTGTATATATAATGTGTATAATGTGTATATATCATGTATATCATGTGTATAATGTGTATATATAATGTGTATATAATGTATATCATGTGTATAATGTGTATATATAATGTGTATATAATGTATATCATGTGTATATAATGTATATCATGTGTATAAATAATGTGTATATAATGTATATATAATGTATATAATGTGTATATATAATGTATATCATGTGTATATATAATGTATATCATGTATATCATGCGTATAATGTTTATATGTACACTACCGTTCAAAAGTTTGTTCTTGTTTTTGAAAGAAAAGCAAATTTTTTGGTCCATTAAAATAACATAAAATTGATCAGAAATACAGTAGACATTGCTAATGTTGTAAATGACTAATGTAGCTGGAAACGGCAGATTTTTTATGGAATATCTACATAGGCGTACAGAGGCTGGTGTGTGTATGGTGTGTGTATGTTAGTGTGTATGTAGTCTCACCGTAGCTGTGTGAGCTGTGTGCAGTTCCTCAGTGTGTCCAGCAGGGCGGCGCTGTAGTTCCAGGTCTTTAAGGACCCCAGGTTGGCCAGAGATAACGCCTGTAGGTCCCGGCAGTGCTCAGCCACCTGTACCAGCCCAGTCCCCTTCAGGACCCCCGGCAGGCCCGCCAGCGTCAGCCTACGCAACCCTCGCAGCCCCCGGAGAGCCGCGACGTGCGTGTCCCCCACGCCGCGCGCGTACACACACATCCTCTGATCCACACACACCCTGGCACAGGGCTCAAGACGCGGCAGGGCGGAGACGAAGCCCGGTCCCGTCAACTCCAGAACCTCCAGACGGGGGCAGCCAGCCAGCAGGTTACCCAGGCCAGAGGTGCCCTCCCTGGGGAGAGAGTCCTCAGAGCCCGGCTTGTAGGTCTGGAGCCCCAGGCGGGACGGCTTCCTCAGCCCCAGCAGCAGCAGAGAGGAGGGGGACGGGGAAGGGGACGGCGCGTGCGAACCGTCCGACAGGGCGCAGGCGGGCAGCGCCAGCGAACGGAGGCGTGTCAGTTTGGCCAGGCTGGTACACAGGTGAGCGCTGGCCTCCAGGCCAGGTGTGTGCGTGTCGTCGTGGTGATAGTGCGCGTGTGACAGGTTGAGGTGTGACAGGTTGGGACAGCCGATAACCAGCCGGCTCATCGCCTCGGCAACAAGCTCCTCCTCTCCCCGCGCTCTACCGCACTCTGGATAATTGGAGGTGTGGCCTATACCACTAAGATTCAGGCTGACCAATCGCGTCGAGTCTCTCACTCCGGTGCCAGTCAGCGATTGGATGACAGTTTGTCGTAACGCGGGGCAACGGGAGAAGTTCAGGTGCTTGGGAGCGTTGCTAAGAAGGACCCGTCCTAGCGACGTGGCGTCCAACCAGGAGCGAGGCAACTGCAGGGCTTCCAGGTCGCCATGCTGAACGAGGCTCTGGGCCAATGAGGACGCAGCAGGCCAGCGGGCGGGGTTCGGACCGGGAACTGAAACCAGGAAGGTGCGGAGACGCTCAGGAACGCGAACACTGAACACGGCCAGGTAGAGGAGGAGTAGAGTCTGGTTCACCTAAACACACACACATTACAAACACACACACATTATAAACACACACCCACTATAACCACCCGTTATAACCACCCAGACCTTACCTCTCCAGGCGCCAGGCGGGCAGTAAACTCCTCCAGCTGTTGGTAGTGAGGAACACCGCTCTGGCCCATCATCAGCTGACAACACATACTGGTACCCTCCCTACACACACACACACACACACACACACACACACACACACACACACACACACACACACACACACACACACACACACACACACACACACACACACACACAGGTAAGGTCAAACCAAAGTTTTAGTTGAAATGTGTCTGGTGCGTCTCACCTGGTGACGTCAGGTATGTCTAGCTGCAGCTGTAGACTCAAGAGGCTGGAGCAACAGGGAACGACGCCGTAGCTGGGCGTCAAGACCGTCTGTCTCAGCTCTGACAGCCGAGACAGCGAATCGCGGGCCTCCCCGCTCAGCTGGGCGGAGTCGAAGCCGGGCGCCACGTCGAAGGCGAGAGATCGGAGGAGACAGAGGGAGGAGAGGAGGCGGGACAGACGCAGGGAGGTGACGCGACACCCTGATAGGTCCAGACGCACCAGGGAGCGACAGCGAATCAGCCGGTCGACGGTAGAACCCGACAGCCAATAGCAGCCGCTAAGGCTGAGGGACTGCACGTGATTGGATAGATGCTTCAGCACCTGGCGAATAGCGACGTCATTTGCCTTGAAGAGGGAAAGAAAATTATTTGTTACAGAGTGTGTGTGTGTGTGTGTGTGTGTGTTACCGTGTATTCTTCAGACAGTGTGACCGTGGTCAGCAGTGTCTTGTCATAGCAGAGTGTGTGTGTGTGTGTGTGTTACCGTGTATTCTTCAGACAGTGTGACCGTGGTCAGCAGTGTCTTGTCATAGCAGAGTGTGTGTAGCTTGCGGCAGGTCCGGGAAACGTTATTCACGAGGTCAGAGGTCGAGACGTAGTGCAGGATACTTAACAAGATCTCGTCTGAGAAGTCTGACATCCGGATTGAGCCCGGCACCACCCCTATCCCATCCTCTACACACACAGCCTGGAGAGAGAGAGAGAGACAGAGAGAGAGAGACAGAGAGAGAGAGACAGAGAGACAAAATGTCAAAAATATAAAACAATTAGAGTGTCATTTCCCCAAATTTGAAACCCTTATTCAAGGTTTCAAAGACCTCTCTGATGAGAGTAGGCTACCCATCCTGTTGGGGGAGGACGCAGAGAGCTGTGGGTTGGCAGCGCACTACATCGCTGCCTGCCATAAGATGAGGGACAGTGTCTGACAGACCAATCAACCTGCACATGTCCTCTACTATATGCTTAGTGTTATTGTTCAATGTGGTTATTTTGGTTATTGTTGTCCTGTTGACAATTTTGATTATTAATTATGTTCATATTATAAATATCAAATGTAAGCTTTGGCAATATGTACATTGTTACGTCATGCCGAGAGAGAGAGAGAGACACAGACGACACAGACATGAACATGAGGATATCACTAATTACTGTAAGTGTGATAAGAGGTAAACACAGAGGTACATCTCTCACGCATAAACACTGTTCTGTTGTCTGGCTGCTGGGGACATTGCTTTGCTAACCTCACACTAGGTCCGGTTACCAGAGGGCTCCCTCCACTAGGTCCGGTTACCAGAGGGCCCCCTCCACTAGGTCCGGTTACCAGAGGGCTCCCTCCACTAGGTCCGGTTACCAGAGGGCTCCCTCCACTAGGTCCGGTTACCAGAGGGCCCTCCACTAGGTCCGGTTACCAGAGGGCTCCTCCACTAGGTCCGGTTACCAGAGGGCCCTCCACTAGGTCCGGTTACCAGAGGGCTCCCTCCACTAGGTCCGGTTACCAGAGGGCTCTCCACTAGGTCCGGTTACCAGAGGGCTCCCTCCACTAGGTCCGGTTACCAGAGGGCTCCCTCCACTAGGTCCGGTTACCAGAGGGCTCCCTCCACTAGGTCCGGTTACCAGAGGGCTCCCTCCACTAGGTCCGGTTACCAGAGGGCTCCCTCCACTAGGTCCGGTTACCAGAGGGCTCCCTCCACTAGGTCCGGTTACCAGAGGACTCCCTCCACTAGGTCTGATTACCCAGCGGTCTAAGGTACCGCATCCCTAACCCAGCGGTCTAAGGTACTGCATCCCTAATTCGAATCCAGGCTGCATTACATCCGGTCGTGATTGGGAGTCCCATAGGGTGGCGCGCAATTGGCAATTGGCGTCGTCCGGATTTGGCCGGTGTAGACCGTCATTGTAAATAATAAATTTGTTCTTAACTGACCTTAATCATTATGTTTTAACCTTTTTTATTTAAGTAAAAACTCCCCTCATAACAAAGCAAAAAGAGGTTGTAGAAATGCAAATTTATCAAAAATTTAAAAACGGAAATATCACAACTAAATTAGTATTCAGACCCTTTAAATCAGTAGGAAGGACCTTTGGTCTTGGGTATGACGCTACAAGCTTGGCACACCTGTATTTGGGGAGTTTCTCCCATTCTTCTCTGCAGATCCTCTCAAGCTCTGTCAGGCTGGATGGGGAGCGTTGCTGCACAGCTATTTTCAGGTCTCTCCAGAGATGTTCGATCAGGTTCAAGTCCGGGCTCTGGCTGGGCCACTCAAGGACATTCAGAGACTTGTCCCGAAGCCACTCCTGTGTTGTCTTGGCTGTGTGCTTAGGGTCATTGTCCTGTTGGAAGGTGAACCTTCACCCCAGTCTGAGCACTCTGGAGCAGGTTTTCATCAAGGATCTCTCTGTATTGTGCTCCGTTCATCTTTTCCTCGATCCTGACTAGTCCCCCAGTCCCTGCCGCTGAAAAAGATCCCCACAGCATGATGCTGCCACCACCATGCTTCACTGTAGGGATGGTGCCAGGTTTCCTCCAGACGTGACGCTTGGCATTCAGGCCAAAGAGTTCAATCTTGGTTTCAACAGACCAGAGAATCTTGTTTCTCAGGGTCTGAGAGTCCTTTAGGAGCCTTTTGGCAAACTTCAAGCGGGCTGTCATGTGCCTTTTACTGAGGAGTGGCTTCCGTCTGGCCACTCTACCATAAAGGCCTGATTGGTGGAGTGCTGCAGAGATGATTGTCCTTCAGGAAGGTTCTCCCATCTCCACAGAGTAACTCTGAAGTTCTGTTCGAGTGACCATCAGGTTCTTGGTCACCTCCCTGACCAAGACCTTTCTCCCCTGATTGCTCAGTTTGGCCGGGCGGGCAGCTCTAGGAAGAGTCTTGGTAGTTCCAAACTTCTTCCATTTAAGAATGATGGAGGCCACTGTGTTCTTGGGAACCTGCAATGCTGCAGAAATGTTTTGGTACCCTTCCCCAGATCTGTGCCCCGACACAATCCTGTCTCGGAGCTCTACGGACAATTCCTTCGACCTCATAGTCCATGTCAGAGCAAAAAACAAGCTATCAACTGTGGGACCTTATATAGACAGGCGTGTGCCTTTCCAAATCATGTCCAATCAATAGAATTTACCACAGGTGGACTCCAATCAAGTTGTACAAAACATCTCAAGGATGATCAATGGAAACAGGAAGCACTTGAGCTCAATTTCGAGTCTCATAGCAAAAGGGTCGGAACACTTAAGTAATTAAAAAAATAAATGTTTTTGCTTTGTAATTATTGGGGTATTGTGATGTCATTATGGGGTATTGTGATGTCATTATGGGGTATTGTGATGTAGGTTGATAAGGACATTCTATTTAATCCATTCTAGAATAAGGCTTTAAAAACGTAACAAAATGTGGAAAAAGTCAACGAGCCTGAATACTTTTCGAATGCGCCGTATATGAACCTATAGGATCTTATGTTATATTCAGAGGTTGACTGGCTCTGGAGGCCAAATACTCCATCTAAAACATTACAATTATTTAATTATTTAACCTTCATTTAACTAGGCAAGTCAGTTAAGAACAAATTCTTATTTACAATGACAGCCTAGGAACAGTGGGTTAACCGCCTTGTTCAGGGGCTGAAGGATAGATTTGTACTTTGTCAGCTCGGGGATTCGATCTAGCAACCTTTCGGTTACTGGCCCAACGCTCTAACCACTAGGCTACCTGCCACCCCAAAATCATTTAATCCATTTTAGGAAAAGGCTGTAATGTAACAAAAATGTGGAAAAAGTCAAGGGGTCTGAATACTTTCCGAAGGCCACTGTATATTTCTTTAACAGTACATTCTTGAGCTAATCTTAGGCTACCCTCACAAGTCTAGCTAGACATGGTGTACCAGTTGACTAGCTACTAGGCTGATTAAAATCAGGCTGTAATACAACAATTCATTGGTATATACAGCCTGACACTAACACCATGGTGTACCAGTTGACTAGCTACTAGGCTGATTAAAATCAGGCTGTAATACAACAATTCATTGGTATATACAGCCTGACACTAACGCCATGGTGTACCAATTGTCTAGCTACTAGGCTGATTAAAATCAGTCTGTAATACAACAATTCATTGGTATATACAGCCTGACACTAACGCCATGGTGTACCAGTTGTCTAGCTACTAGGCTGATTAAAATCAGGCTGTAATACAACAATTCATTGGTATATACAGCCTGACACTAACACCACGGTGTACCAGTTGACTAGCTACTAGGCTGATTAAAATCAGGCTGTAATACAACAATTCATTGGTATATACAGCCTGACACTAACGCCACGGTGTACCAGTTGACTAGCTACTAGGCTGATTAAAATCAATCAGATATCAGAAAAGTATTGTTTACTTTTTAGAGAGCCGGTAGGTACATCGTCTATAGAACGCCCTACACTCCCTTTTGCTGCCTTAAATTAAATACAGAAATGGTGGCGGCAGCATCATGTTATGGGTATGCTTGTCAACTGGGGAGTTTGTCACGATCAAAAATAAATAACCATCACAGGATGTCGCCTTTCCAAACAAGTCAGTTCGTCAAATTTCTGCCCTGCTAGAGCTGCCGTACGTGCCGTTATTGTGAAGTGGAAACGTCTAGGAGCAACAACGGCTCAGCCGTGAAGTGGTAGGCCACACAAGCGTACAGAACGGGACCGCCGTGTGCTGAAGTGCGTAAAAATCGTCTGTCCTCAGTTGCAACACTCACTACCGACTCCCAAACTGTGTCTGGAAGAAACGTCAGCATAAGAACTGTTCGTCGGGAGCTTCATGAAATGGGTTTCCATGGCCGAGCAGCCGCACACAAGCCTATGATCACCATGCACAATGCCAAGCGTCGGCTGGAGTGGTGGCAACGCGTTCTCTGGAGTGATGAATCACGCTTCACCATCTGGCAGTCTGACGGACAAATCTGGGTTTGGCGGATGCCAGGAGAACACTACCTGCCCCAATGCATAGTGCCAACTGTAAAGTTTGGTGGAGGAGGAATAATGGTCTGGGGTTGTTTTTCATGGTTCAGATTAGGCCCCTTAGTTCCAGTGAAGGGAAATCTTAACGCTACAGCATACAATGACATTCTAGACAATTCTGTGCTTCCAACTTTGTGGCGGTTTGTCGAATATCGCTGTCGAAGAACTTGGAAAAGCCCTGACCTCAACCCCAAACACACACCCTTTGAATTGGAAGGCCTGACTGCGAGCCAGGCCTAATAGCCTAACATCATTGCCCGACCTGAATGGAAGCAAGTCCCCGCTGCAATGGTCCAACATCTAGTGGAAAAGCCTTCCCAGAAGAGTTGAGGCTGTTGGGGGTTCCATATTAACGCCCAACATTTCGTTATGACATGTGTCGACGAGCAGGTGTCCACATACTTTTGATCATGTAGTGTACCTACCTGCTCTCTCTCTAAAAAATCATTTCCTATGGATATATTTTCTTACAGGCACACAGACAACCGGTAGAGTAAGTTTAAAATGTCATGTTATTTCGCACAGTCTGTCTTGTAAGGAACATTTTCAGTCTGTGGCTAATTCCTACATCCACATGGCCTGTTTCCAGCCTGATCAAGCCGACTGGCTAGAGAGCGGCTATAACAACAGCTCACTTTACCCCTCACATCGTCCTCCCGCAATGCCTTTCCTCCCAATTTCACCACCGACATAATGATACAATGGAGAAATAAATAAAACATCCCGACATTGAGTTTGCAGCGCTAAAACGTTAAGCTGAACTAACTAGTTGTAAACCAACTGGTCTGTTCTCTAACCCACCTGTACAATGTGATTGTCCATTATCTGCATCCGACAACTCGTCGCCCGTAGGACAGACGTGGTTTTAATTTTCTTATCATTGCATATTGATATTTATATTCATATTTTATCCCGCAGCACCCAGGCTTCATGTGACACAACTGGGGTCTACAGGAAGTTACACGCACGACGGAACATTTTCCCGGAAGCCGCACTTACAAAGTCTTCCCCAAAAAAAATTGTTTATTTTTTTTTAAACTCTAAAATTGTTCATTCTAGCTAATAATAAAACATATATAAATGACTTCACTTCTTCTTTTAGCACGTCAATTGGCAGTTTATAATGTTTTCATTATGGTAAACAAGTTCTGCTCAGTCCCTGGTTTGAGCCCTACATGTTTTTGTGTGTGTGTGTGTTATTTTGGCATTAATACGTGTCACATATCATTTTGCAAACAATGTAAAACAAATATATATATATATAATTTAGTTAATAAAGCCGACATACAAAAACATGGTCTCTTTTTTTGGTTTTCTTGAGCGTGGCAGCTCCAGAATGCAGGTGTTTCAGCCGAGCTCAGCGCTTTCTGTGGTAGAGGGGCAAGCCAGGGGAAAATACTGAGCGTAGGGGATTGGTAATGTCCTCTAGTTGCGGCCGTGATTGGCTCACTGTTCTGTCACTCATGGGGACACTACGTCACCATGAGTAGAGCTTGGGTAGAGCATTCAAGCCCCTTGGGTGCTGCCATAGAGTTACATTAGAAGTGCCCATCCCAGAAGTCTCAAGGTCATTGGCCACAGATACAAATCAAAATCTTACTTAGCAGTCATAATGAATCAAGTCGACAATCTACTGGCAAATCCTTTTTAATCCTTGTCACATGAAGAGAAATTATAGATAAAACGTGTCGGTGCTCATCGGCCATTGGACACAAGCATTACACAACAAGTCGGAAATCGCAAAATTCTACAATGAGTAATTGGGAAGGAATCAGTGGCTAACTGCAAGCATTGCAAAGCAATCATTAGCCTGCTATCCAATCACTAGCCTGCTATCCAATCACTAGCCTGCTATCCAATCACTAGCCTGCTATTCAATCACTAGCCTGCTATTCAATCACTATTCAATCACTAGCCTGCTATCCAATCACTAGCCTGCTATTCAATCACTAGCCTGCTATCCAATCACTAGCCTGCTATCCAATCACTAGCCTGCTATTCAATCACTAGCCTGCTATTCAATCACTATTCAATCACTAGCCTGCTATCCAATCACTAGCCTGCTATTCAATCACTAGCCTGCTATCCAATCACTAGCCTGCTATCCAATCACTAGCCTGCTATCCAATCACTAGCCTGCTATTCAATCACTATTCAATCACTAACCTGCTATCCAATCACTAGCCTGCTATTCAATCACTAGCCTGCTATCCAATCACTAGCCTGCTATCCAATCACTAGCCTGCTATCCAATCACTAGCCTGCTATTCAATCACTATTCAATCACTAGCCTGCTATCCAATCACTAGCCTGCTATTCAATCACTAGCCTGCTATTCAATCACTAGCCTGCTATTCAATCACTAGCCTGCTATCCAATCACTAGCCTGCTATTCAATCACTAGCCTGCTATCCAATCACTAGCCTGCTATTCAATCACTAGCCTGCTATCCAATCACTAGCCTGCTATCCAATCACTAGCCTGCTATTCCATCACTAGCCTGCTATTCCATCACTAGCCTGCTATCCAATCACTAGCCTGCTATTCAATCACTAGCCTGCTATTCAATCACTAGCCTGCTATTCAATCACTAGCCTGCTATTCAATCACTAGCCTGCTATCCAATCACTAGCCTGCTATCCAATCACTAGCCTGCTATCCAATCACTAGCCTGCTATTCAATCACTAGCCTGCTATCCAATCACTAGCCTGCTATTCAATCACTGTTCAATCACTAGCTGCTATCCAATCACTAGCCTGCTATCCAATCACTAGCCTGCTATCCAATCACTAGCCTGCTATTCAATCACTAGCCTGCTATCCAATCACTAGCCTGCTATTCAATCACTATTCAATCACTAGCCTGCTATCCAATCACTAGCCTGCTATCCAATCACTAGCCTGCTATTCAATCACTAGCCTGCTATTCAATCACTATTCAATCACTAGCCTGCTATCCAATCACTAGCCTGCTATCCAATCACTAGCCTGTTATTCAATCACTAGCCTGCTATCCAATCACTAGCCTGCTATTCAATCACTATCCAATCACTAGCCTGCTATCCAATCACTAGCCTGCTATCCAATCACTAGCCTGCTATTCAATCACTAGCCTGCTATCCAATCACTAGCCTGCTATTCAATCACTATTCAATCACTAGCCTGCTATCCAATCACTAGCCTGCTATCCAATCACTAGCCTGCTATCCAATCACTAGCCTGCTATCCAATCACTAGCCTGCTATCCAATCACTAGCCTGCTATTCAATCACTATTCAATCACTAGCCTGCTATCCAATCACTAGCCTGCTATCCAATCACTAGCCTGCTATTCAATCACTAGCCTGCTATTCAATCACTATTCAATCACTAGCCTGCTATCCAATCACTAGCCTGCTATCCAATCACTAGCCTGCTATTCAATCACTAGCCTGCTATCCAATCACTAGCCTGCTATTCAATCACTATCCAATCACTAGCCTGCTATTCAATCACTAGCCTGCTATCCAATCACTATTCAATCACTAGCCTGCTATTCAATCACTAGCCTGCTATCCAATCACTAGCCTGCTATCCAAGTCTAAGATTAAGGATCTCTTTTCCTATTTTAAAATGATAAACATTCAACATTGTCCATGCTGCCAATTAATTTAATTTATTTACTTTCATTTGATTTAACCTTTATTCTAGGCAAGTCAGTTAACAAATTCTTATTTACAATGACGGCCTACCCCCGGTCAAACCGTGACGACGCTGGGCCAATTGAGCATCCGCCCTATGGGACACCCAATCACGGCTGGATGTGATGCAGCCTGTATAATTTGAAAGCCTCGCTCAAAACAACTGTTAACTCCGAACTGCAAAATCTGACTTTAGTGAGTTCAAGACACCTGGGAAATCGGGGGGGCGGGACGAGCTACGACTGGCGAAAATACATTTTGAACTTTCATCCAATTGTAAATCTAGGAACTCGGGCCTCTATCTAGAGCTCCGTCCTGAAGATCACTGAAGTCGTAATTATGATTCAACCTTTTGGCCACAGCGCCACCTTCCTGTTCACGTGAGCACAGCAACAAGGTGAGTCCAAAGAGGTCTTGTACGCTGCTGCATAAATGATGTAATATGCCAGGGAGATGTGCATACTGTAGCTAAGAAAGTAATAAGTGTATGTTGTGTACTAAGCTGTTAGTAGTCCATGTGCCTCACCCTAATAATTTGGTCTATTTTCACCTCTTTAATTTCACCTACTGTTCTGACTTGGTGGGCACACATGTAGCCTATAACCTGCTGGTGAGAAATGTAATCTTTGAATATTCTAAGAGCTTTTCACTGTCTGCTTATATGCACCCTTTATTTATCCTACTGTTCCGACTTGGTGTACAGGGAGAACACTGTAAGAACAGCCCAAAATTCTGTACATTTCAAAAGCGCTGAACAAATAGTTACGTTGACTACGTCCGTCCTAGCTCACTCATGTCTTCAGCGAAATTACAGCTTGCCTCTTACGTCGGGACTCTGTCGTAGGTCCTAACAATGTGGGCACGGTTTGCCACTGTTTTATATAGTGTAACTCATGTATTGTTTACTGTTGTGTTGTGTCTTTGCTGGCGTGGCATCCAACAATCCACCAAGATCCGACATGCTAAAAATCGCCACCAGCTATAATAACCCTCATTTCAAAGTCAACTTGGGAGTCACTCGATGGTGGTGTGGTCCCCTTCCTCCCACTACGACTTGGGAAGCCATCCAGTTTATTAGGCTGCAGTCAAATAAGATGATTAACTTCACAGGGTGGGAAAGGGATCAGACCCATTCAGTTGACCCAATTTCCTCACCTGAAATTACCCAGAATCTAACTGCCTGTAGCTCAGGCCCTGAAGCAAGGACATGCAACGTTATGGGATACCATTTGAAAAGGAAACACTTTGAAGTTTGTGAAAACATGAAACTGAAATAAACATCTTTGAAAATGCAAGAGAAAGACCATATTGTATTAATCCAGTCTGTTTATGTCAACGGTCCACCCCCTTTGTGATCCACGTCATACGAAACAGCCTGGCCCATCAGCAATCTGGCAGATGACAAAGCACATGGAGCCCCGGGGGGGGGGTTTCTACAAACAGACTGGCACCCAGGCTAAGAACTGACCCGTACAGCCGGATCAAAACCCCATGCAGGAAGGAAGAAAAGAGAAACATTTCAATAGACATGTGCACTTTATTGGTTTTTCTTTTTGTATTGGTCAGTGTCCACGACATGAACCACCTGCCCCCCACCCTACACCCCCAGAGAGAGAGAGAGGGAAACACCTTACTCTCATTAGAAAAGGTCAAACCTCTTGGTTTTGCATAACAAAACAAACTGGACCATGCATCTATAAGACCGAAAATACAAAAACACAAAATTGTTTTTATAATCGATTACATAATAAGCTTTTGCCCCCTCCACACAGAGCCCAGAGTGAAGGTCCCAAATACAGCCCTATCCCCTAGGTAACACACTACATCCCTATGGGCCCTGGTCAAATAGTGCACTAGGTAGGGGATAGGGTGGACAGAAACACCTCCATAGAGGTCAATAAGGTGGCGGGAACATAAACAATTAAGAGACCGTAACGAACAGGAACACGTGGAGTTTCTTAACGACCGTCAACAAGGGTCTGCCGTCAAAACGTGACGTCACATTCTGTCCGCCCCCGGTCGGAATTAAGGAGGCTCTCAGACGGACTTGACAGCAGGAGAAGACACGCCAAGTGGACAGCTGGTCTGACAGGAACTCTGCAGCGCAAACACCGACACCCCCCCCCTGAGTCTGCGTGTCGAGCCAGAGGCTTGGTTGGAATGGGAAGGAGAGCGAGAGAGAGAGTCTGTACGGTGGATTGGTCGGTCTAGAAGCATTTGCGGTGGACGATGGAGGGACCAGACTCGTCGTACTCCTGCTTGCTGATCCACATCTGCTGGAAGGTGGAGAGCGACGCCAGGATGGAGCCTCCGATCCAGACGGAGTATTTACGCTCTGGAGGGGCGATGATCTGGAGAGGAGAGACGAGATGTTAACATGAGTACAGACGTTCACGCCCGTAGATCCAGCATCTGACCACACCAGTCCGGAGTGATCCTGCTAAACTACAGGAAGAAGCAGACCAGTGGTTCAGGCGATATGGACTTGTTCATTATCATCGTCATCGTTATAGGTCACCTTGATCTTCATGGTGGAGGGGGCCAGCGAGGTGATCTCCTTCTGCATCCGGTCAGCGATGCCGGGGTACATGGTGGTTCCGCCGGACAGCACCGTGTTGGCGTACAGGTCCTTACGGATGTCCACGTCACACTTCATGATGGAGTTGAAGGTAGTCTCGTGGATTCCGCAGGACTCCATACCTGGGGAGGGAGGGAGGAGACGACGCGGACGTCACTACCGGGGGGGCAATCGCAACACACAACAGCTGCTAGACTGACACGGATCGGCTGCGTTCCCAGAGAGAGTTTAGTTAAAGAGACTCACCGAGGAAGGAGGGCTGGAAGAGCGCCTCCGGGCAGCGGAACCTCTCGTTGCCGATGGTGATGACCTGTCCGTCGGGCAGCTCGTAGCTCTTCTCCAGAGAGGAAGAGGACGCGGCGGTGCCCATCTCCTGCTCGAAGTCCAGCGCCACGTAGCACAGCTTCTCCTTGATGTCGCGCACGATCTCCCGCTCGGCCGTGGTGGTGAAGCTGTAGCCGCGCTCCGTCAGGATCTTCATCAGGTAGTCGGTGAGGTCGCGGCCGGCCAGGTCCAGACGCAGGATGGCGTGGGGCAGAGCGTAGCCCTCGTAGATGGGAACCGTGTGGGTGACGCCGTCGCCGGAGTCCATGACGATGCCGGTGGTTCGGCCGGAGGCGTACAGGGACAACACAGCCTGGATGGCCACGTACATGGCCGGGGTGTTGAAGGTCTCGAACATGATCTGGAGGAGAGAGAGGTCTGTGAGTCACGGTGCTGAGGACTACAGTCTACAGTAGAGGACAGGAGTCACAGCACAACATGCTGTCCAGCGAGTCAGAGGGGAAACGAGTCATTAGTGGAGAAACTCAGTGCAGAAACACAGCAGCCATTCCTACACGATGTGATGTCAATATAAACCCCCCCACTAGAGTAGGTCATTCACAGCACTGTCCTAGTCATCATTATTAGTACTGTTACTGTCCCCCTACAGGTTAGTCTAGTCAGTCCCAGCTAGCAGGGTGCAGAGAGAACAGACCGACAGAAGACCTGAAGCTTCCAGAGGGGGGGTGAGGACAGATCAGCTGTGAGGACAGAGGGCCTGGAGGAGAGGAGCAGAGTGAGCAGGAGAGACGCTGAAGTGCGACAGGGAAAGGTAGAGGTGAGCGACGTGTACCTGGGTCATCTTCTCCCTGTTGGCTTTGGGGTTGAGGGGGGCCTCGGTGAGCAGGACCGGGTGCTCCTCTGGAGCCACGCGCAGCTCGTTGTAGAAGGTGTGATGCCAGATCTTCTCCATGTCGTCCCAGTTGGTGACGATGCCGTGCTCGATGGGGTACTTCAGAGTCAGGATGCCCCTCTTGCTCTGAGCCTCGTCTCCCACGTAGCTGTCTTTCTGACCCATGCCGACCATCACTCCCTGGGAGACAAGACACGCGGGTCAGTGACGACGTACGCCAATGGAATGTTAAGGCTAAACTACACTATTCCAGTTGATGATTAGCCATAACCGTTCAGTTTCAACGTGGCACAGCCACAGAACATATAGACTCCAACCGTGGCACAGCCACAGAACATATAGATTCCAACCGTGGCACAGCCACAGAACATATAGATTCCAACCGTGGCACAGCCACAGAACATATAGATTCCAACCGTGGCACAGCCACAGAACATATTGACTATTACAGTATGTAATTAAATAAGTATCCATACTGGTGTACTACCACACAACGAGACAGTCAAGTGGCTACCAACATTAATGCTCCAATCATACCAAGGTAACAGTGTCAACATCCAGTATAGCAGATGAAGGTGGGTATATTTCAGTAAATAGACAAGACGTTAATTACCTGATGTCTCGGGCGACCCACGATGGAGGGGAACACGGCGCGAGGAGCATCGTCACCGGCGAACCCGGCCTTGCACATACCGGAGCCGTTGTCAACGACCAGGGCGGCGATTTCGTCTTCCATTTCTGCACCCGGGGGGGAGAAAACGGCAGTCTAAATTTTCTGTGTTTAAGTCTTTACCGGGGTACTCTGCCTGTCACTATTGAGCCAGCGTACTATCAGTGAATGACCGCTAGGTGGCGCTGAACAGCAACAGTCCAGGACCATTCGGTTAGACTCAAGCGTTTCCACAACCAGTCAATTTGCTTTATCGGAAAAATATATATAATAGCTTTTGGGGCATAATATAAAGTTGAGCATAAAGGTTGGCAGTGTAGTTAAGTTGTATTTTAAACTGTAGAATTAGTAGAAATAAGCAGAGTTTGTGACTGGGACCTAGTAAGCACCCAGACTGAGCCGCTAGACAAAAGGCTGTGTGTATTTGGCAGAGAGATCGCCATATAAGGCAATAGTTGGAGAGGCCCCTGACATGTGTTAGTCTATGACAGCAGCCACTCCCTAGGACCTCGGATAAACACCCAGACAATAACCCTGGCTAGATCACACAGTTTCACATCTATCCTTCACATAGTTTGATAAGGAGAGGCCCCTGACATGTGTTAGTCTATGACAGCAGCCACTCCCTAGGACCTGGGATAAACACCCAGACAATAACCCTGGCTAGATCACACAGTTTCACATCTATCCTTCACGTAGTTTGATAAGGAGAGGCCCCTGACATGTGTTAGTCTGACAGCAGCCACTCCCTAGGACCAGGGATAAACACCCAGACAATAACCCTGGCTAGAGACAGTTTCACATCTATCCTTCACAGTTTGATAAGGAGAGGCCCCTGACATGTGTTAGTCTATGACAGCAGCCACTCCCTAGGACCCGGGATAGACACCCAGACAATAACCCTGGCCAGATCACACAGTTTCACATCTATCCTTCACATATTTGTATAACTAAAGTCAACATGTTTAGGCTTGTAAGTTGGGATCGTGTGGAATGAGACCTATTAAAAACAGTGACACATTGACCGCCGCCCTGCCCAAAAGCACTGACTCATCTGTTAAGCAGAAAAGCCATAATATATTTGACAAGTTAGTCGACATACCGGTCATTACTACATAGAAAGGTCCCTTAGCTGACGGTTGTCTGACAGACTTGACTTTTAACACTAGTGGAATTAACCCAGACATTATAGAAGAGACACTCCACAGGGCGAGTTCACCGACTCTCAGACACGCTGGTAATGTTTAACGAGATAACTTTATTTATTTTTTTAAACTAACTAGCCAGCTGACTACATGATAATAATAAAGCAGAATGAACATTTAAACCCCCCCTGTACAAGCTCTAGGACAAGGACAGCTATAAAGGTTAGCTACCTAGAGATGAAAACCCCAGTAACCTTAGGAGGCGATTCTCTGACAAGAAAAACGGCGGATAACGATTAAAACCTCAGACAAATAAACAATTTACACATCCCCTTTGAACCAAAAAAAACCCCAAACAATATTAAAGCGCTTATTTTTTTACCTGTATTGTTGTTTTGTTTAAATGAGGATAAAGTTTCACCGTCTCTCTAACGTCCTTTCTGCGTTGCCAAGGCGCTGCGGGGTTTTTATAGCGTTGCCAAGGCGCTGCCGGGCTTTTTATATATCCCCACGCGCCGCAGAACCCCCCTTTATATCCATATAAGGTAAAACCTTGTGCAGGGCGCCTCCTGATTGGTCGACGCGTATCCACTCGTTGAGCCACAACACTGTGTGGAGGGGAGGGGCCTCTTGCATTGACACAGCACTGTTTAATGAAGGGGACTATAAGGTTGTATAGGGGGGTCCTAGTGTTTATATATATATATATATATATATATATATATATATATATATATATAT
The DNA here is from genome assembly GCA_030435695.1 of Brachymystax lenok tsinlingensis. Taxonomy (NCBI): domain Eukaryota; kingdom Metazoa; phylum Chordata; class Actinopteri; order Salmoniformes; family Salmonidae; genus Brachymystax; species Brachymystax lenok. Next base: position 46,645,881 of record CM059812.1, read on the forward strand.
ATATATATATATATATATATATTTACTATAACACAATATAACGTCCTATCTAGGAATTAACAAGTGCATTTGATGTCTCCCGACCCCTCCTGTGTCAGCCTCCAGTATTTATGCTGCAGTATTTTGTGGGTTCGGGGGCTAGGGTCCGTCTGTTATATCTGGAGTATTTCTTCTCTTATCCGGTGTCCTGTGTGAATTTAAGTATGCTCTCTCTAATTATCTCTCTCTCTCTTTCTTTCTTTTTTCTTCTTCTCTCTCTCTCTCTCTCTCTCTCTCTCGGAGGACCTGAGCATTAGGACCATTCCTCAAGGCCTACCTGGCCTGATGACTCCTTGATGTCCCGAGTCCACCTGGCCGTGCTGCTTCTCCAGTTTCAACTGTTCTGCCTGTTTTATGAACATTTTAAAATCTTGTCCATGTTCTGTTATAATCTGTACCCGGCACAGCCAGAAGAGGACTGGCCACTCCTCACAGCCTGGTTCCTCTCTAGGTTTCTTCCTAGGTTTTGGCCTTTTCTAGGGAGTTTTTCCTAGCCACCGTGCTTTTACACCTGCATTGCTTGCTGTTTGGGGTTTTAGGCTGGGTTTCTGTACAGCACTCTGTGACATCAGCTGATGTAAGGGGGGCTTTATAAATACATTTGATTTGATTCGATTAGGTTGTTATCCTATTCAAGGATTTGGCCATCTCGGTCTGTATTGTCAGTAGTCTCTCTCTCTCTTGTTTGTCATGGCCGAGAAAAACAGCGAAACTTTAGACTGTGATTATGGGTTTTAAACTAAGAGGAAAGGTTCGATAAGAGTAAGGAGGCTAGTACATTTGGGGACCTACTACTAAACGATTCGACGTGACGGCTACACGGTAACTATAGTTCGGGATGTCGATAGGGGACAATGCAAACGGGCACAGCTAGGATGTGAGGAATGGTGATGGTGTAAATCTCTGTGGTGTATACTGACATTCCACAGCCCAGGGTCCTTAGGCCCACTGCCTGCTCGTCTGATAATTAGCTTCACTTTGTTAAATATACAGCACTCACATCCCCCCCACCAGACTGAGACAATACACATCCCCCCCACCAGACTGAGACAATACACATCCCCCCCACCAGACTGAGACACACACATCCCCACCAGACTGAGACAATACACATCCCCCACCAGACTGAGACAATACACATCCCCCCACCAGACTGAGACAGCACACATCCCCCACCAGACTGAGACAGCACACATCCCCCACCAGACTGAGACAGCACACATCCCCCACCAGACTGAGACAATCACACATCCCCCACCAGACTGAGACAATACACATCCCCCACCAGACTGAGACAATACACATCCCCCCACCAGACTGAGACAGCACACATCCCCCACCAGACTGAGACAATACACATCCCCCCACCAGACTGAGACAGCACACATCCCCCACCAGACTGAGACAGCACACATCCCCCACCAGACTGAGACAGCACACATCCCCCCACCAGACTGAGACAATACACATCCCCCACCAGACTGAGACAATACACATCCCCCCACCAGACTGAGACAGCACACATCCCCCACCAGACTGAGACAGCACACATCCCCCACCAGACTGAGACAATACACATCCCCCACCAGACTGAGACAGCACACATCCCCCCACCAGACTGAGACAGCACACATCCCCCACCAGACTGAGACAATACACATCCCCCCCACCAGACTGAGACAGCACACATCCCCCCACCAGACTGAGACAACACATCCCCCACCAGACTGAGACAATACACATCCCCCACCAGACTGAGACAGCACACATCCCCCCACCAGACTGAGACAGCACACATCCCCCACCAGACTGAGACAGCACACATCCCCCCACCAGACTGAGACAGCACACATCCCCCCACCAGACTGAGACAGCACACATCCCCCACCAGACTGAGACAATACACATCCCCCACCAGACTGAGACAATACACATCCCCCCACCAGACTGAGACAGCACACATCCCCCCACCAGACTGAGACAGCACACATCCCCCCACCAGACTGAGACAGCACACATCCCCCACCAGACTGAGACAGCACACATCCCCCCACCAGACTGAGACAATACACATCCCCCCACCAGACTGAGACAGCACACATCCCCCACCAGACTGAGACAGCACACATCCCCCACCAGACTGAGACAATACACATCCCCCACCAGACTGAGACAGCACACATCCCCCACCAGACTGAGACAATACACATCCCCCCACCAGACTGAGACAATACACATCCCCCACCAGACTGAGACAGCACACATCCCCCACCAGACTGAGACAGCACACATCCCCCACCAGACTGAGACAGCACACATCCCCCACCAGACTGAGACAGCACACATCCCCCACCAGACTGAGACAATACACATCCCCCACCAGACTGAGACAGCACACATCCCCCACCAGACTGAGACAGCACACATCCCCCACCAGACTGAGACAGCACACATCCCCCACCAGACTGAGACAGCACACATCCCCCACCAGACTGAGACAGCACACATCCCCCACCAGACTGAGACAGCACACATCCCCCACCAGACTGAGACAGCACACATCCCCCACCAGACTGAGACAATACACATCCCCCACCAGACTGAGACAGCACACATCCCCCACCAGACTGAGACAGCACACATCCCCCACCAGACTGAGACAGCACACATCCCCCACCAGACTGAGACAGCACACATCCCCCACCAGACTGAGACAGCACACCCCCACCAGACTGAGACAATACACATCCCCCACCAGACTGAGACAACACACATCCCCCCACCAGACTGAGACAATACACCCCCACCAGACTGAGACAATACACATCCCCCACCAGACTGAGACAGCACACATCCCCCACCAGACTGAGACAGCACACATCCCCCCACCAGACTGAGACAATACACATCCCCCACCAGACTGAGACAGCACACATCCCCCCCACCAGACTGAGACAATACACATCCCCCCACCACTCTGATATCACTGTGGTGTGTGTGATGTCACCACCCTGCTAGGGATATCACTGTGGTGTGTGTGATGTCACCACCCTGCTAGGGATATCACTGTGGTGTGTGTGATGTCACCACCCTGCTAGGGATATCACTGTGGTGTGTGTGATGTCACCACCCTGCTAGGGATATCACTGTGGTGTGTGTGATGTCACCACCCTGCTAGGGATATCACTGTGGTGTGTGTGATGTCACCACCCTGCTAGGGATATCACTGTGGTGTGTGTGATGTCACCACCCTGCTAGGGATATCACTGTGGTGTGTGCGATGTCACCACCCTGCTAGGGATATCACTGTGGTGTGTGTGATGTCACCACCCTGCTAGGGATGTCACCACTGCTAGGGATATCACTGTGGTGTGTGTGTTGTCACCATCCTGCTAGGGATATCACTGTGGTGTGTGTGATGTCACCACCCTGCTAGGGATATCACTGTGGTGTGTGTGATGTCACCACCCTGCTAGGGATATCACTGTGGTGTGTGTGATGTCACCACCCTGCTAGGGATATCACTGTGGTGTGTGTGATGTCACCACCCTGCTAGGGATGTCACCACCCTGCTAGGGATATCACTGTGGTGTGTGTGTTGTCACCATCCTGCTAGGGATATCACTGTGGTGTGTGTGATGTCACCACCCTGCTAGGGATATCACTGTGGTGTGTGTGATGTCACCACCCTGCTAGGGATATCACTGTGGTGTGTGTGATGTCACCACCCTGCTAGGGATATCACTGTGGTGTGTGTGATGTCACCACCCTGCTAGGGATGTCACCACCCTGCTAGGGATATCACTGTGGTGTGTGTGATGTCACCACCCTGCTAGGGATATCACTGTGGTGTTTGTGATGTCACCACCCTGCTAGGGATATCACTGTGGTGTGTGTGATGTCAACACCCTGCTAGGGATATCACTGTGGTGTGTGCGATGTCACCACCCCTGCTAGGGATATCACTGTGGTGTGTGCGATGTCACCACCCTGCTAGGGATATCACTGTGGTGTGTGTGATGTCACCACCCTGCTAGGGATGTCACCACCCTGCTAGGGATATCACTGTGGTGTGTGTGTTGTCACCACCCTGCTAGGGATATCACTGTGGTGTGTGTGATGTCACCACCCTGCTAGGGATATCACTGTGGTGTGTGTGATGTCACCACCCTGCTAGGGATATCACTGTGGTGTGTGTGATGTCACCACCCTGCTAGGGATATCACTGTGGTGTGTGTGATGTCACCACCCTGCTAGGGATATCACTGTGGTGTGTGTGATGTCACCACCCTGCTAGGGATGTCACCACCCTGCTAGGGATATCACTGTGGTGTGTGTGATGTCACCACCCTGCTAGGGATATCACTGTGGTGTGTGTGATGTCACCACCCTGCTAGGGATATCACTGTGGTGTGTGTGATGTCACCACCCTGCTAGGGATATCACTGTGGTGTGTGCGATGTCACCACCCTGCTAGGGATATCACTGTGGTGTGTGCGATGTCACCACCCTGCTAGGGATATCACTGTGGTGTGTGTGATGTCACCACCCTGCTAGGGATGTCACCACCCTGCTAGGGATATCACTGTGGTGTGTGTGATGTCACCACCCTGCTAGGGATATCACTGTGGTGTGTGTGATGTCACCACCCTGATAGGGATATCACTGTGGTGTGTGTGATGTCACCACCCTGCTAGGGATATCACTGTGGTGTGTGTGTGTGCTTGCTCTCTGGGCCGTGCTCTCAAACACAGCCCTGGTTGTCATGGTGATGTAGAGAGGTGTGGCTGTACCTGTGGATCTTGTCTGTGTGACTCACCTGGGGTTACAGGTGCGGTCAGCATGGATCTATCTGGTCATACAGGTACGGATGAGCCCAATCCACAACATCCTGGCCTTAGTTATGGTGATGTCACTGATGCAGGGCTGTCCCTGAACCATGTGACAGCGGTGTTGTAACTTCCATGTGGTCCTGTCTGTCTGTCTGCCTGTCTGCCTGTCTGCCTGTCTGACTGTCTGTCTCTACTGTAGCTGTCTGTCTGTCCTGTCCTGTCTGTCTGTCTGTCTGTCTGTCTGTCTGTCTTGTCTGTCTTGTCTGTCTGTCTGTCTGTACTGTAGCTGTGTGTCCTGTCTGTCTGTCTGTCTTTACTGTAGCTGTGAGTCCTGTCTGTCTGTACTGTAGCTGTCTGTCTGTCTATACTGTAACTGTCTGTACTGTAGCTGTGAGTCCTGTCTGTCTGTCTGTCTAACTGTAGCTGTCTGTCTGTACTGTAGCTGTGTGTCCTGTCTGTCTGTCTGTCTGTCTGTCTGTACTGTAGCTGTGAGTCCTGTCTGTCTGTCTGTACTGTACTGTACTGTACTGTACTGTAGCTGTCTGTCTGTCTGTCTCTACTGTAGCTGTCTGTCTGTACTGTAGCTGTGTGTCCTGTCTGGAGTAGTGAGGGTCCAGGGCCTCAGTGGAGTAGTGAGGGTCCAGGGCCTCAGTGGAGTAGTGAGGGTCCAGGGTATCAGTGGAGTAGTGAGGGTCCAGGGTCTCAGTTTGGTATCAGTGGAGTAGTGAGGGTCCAGGGTCTCAGTTTGGTATCAGTGGAGTAGTGAGGGTCCAGGGTATCAGTGGAGTAGTGAGGGTCCAGGGTCTCAGTTTGGTATCAGTGGAGTAGTGAGGGTCCAGGGTCTCAGTTTGGTATCAGTGGAGTAGTGAGGGTCCAGGGTATCAGTGGAGTAGTGAGGGTCCAGGGTATCAGTGGAGTAGTGAGGGTCCAGGGTATCAGTTTGGTATCAGTGGAGTAGTGAGGGTCCAGGGTCTCAGTTTGGTATCAGTGGAGTAGTGAGGGTCCAGGGTATCAGTGGAGTAGTGAGGGTCCAGGGTATCAGTGGAGTAGTCAGGGTCCAGGGTATCAGTGGAGTAGTGAGGGTCCAGGGCCTTAAACACCTGACTCTCTGTTCTCTACCTGTGACTGTCTGTCTCTTAAACACCTGACTCCCTGTTCCCTACCTGTGACTGTCTGTCTCTTAAACACCTGACTCCCTGTTCCCTACCTGTGACTGTCTGTCTCTTAAACACCTGACTCTCTGTTCCCTACCTGTGACTGTCTGTCTCTTAAACACCTGACTCCCTGTTCCCTACCTGTGACTGTCTGTCTCTTAAACACCTGACTCCCTGTTCCCTACCTGTGACTGTCTGTCTCTTAAACACCTGACTCTCTGTTCCCTACCTGTGACTGTCTGTCTCTTAAACACCTGACTCCTGTTCCCTACCTGTGACTGTCTGTCTCTTAAACACCTGACTCCCTGTTCTCTACCTGTGACTGTCTGTCTCTTAAACACCTGACTCCCTGTTCCCTACCTGTGACTGTCTGTCTCTTAAACACCTGACTCCCTGTTCTCTACCTGTGACTGTCTGTCCCTTAAACACCTGACTCTCTGTTCTCTACCTGTGACTGTCTGTCCCTTAAACACCTGACTCCCTGTTCTCTACCTGTGACTGTCTGTCTCTTAAACACCTGACTCCCTGTTCCCTACCTGTGACTGTCTGTCTCTTAAACACCTGACTCCCTGTCCTCTACCTGTGACTGTCTGTCTCTTAAACACCTGACTCCCTGTTCCCTACCTGTGACTGTCTGTCCCTTAAACACCTGACTCCCTGTTCTCTACCTGTGACTGTCTGTCTCTTAAACACCTGACTCCCTGTTCCCTACCTGTGACTGTCTGTCTCTTAAACACCTGACTCCCTGTCCTCTACCTGTGACTGTCTGTCTCTTAAACACCTGACTCCCTGTTCCCTACCTGTGACTGTCTGTCTCTTAAACACCTGACTCTCTGTTCCCTACCTGTGACTGTCTGTCTCTTAAACACCTGACTCCCTGTTCTCTACCTGTGACTGTCTGTCTCTTAAACACCTGACTCCCTGTTCCCTACCTGTGACTGTCTGTCTCTTAAACACCTGACTCCCTGTCCTCTACCTGTGACTGTCTGTCTCTTAAACACCTGACTCCCTGTTCTCTACCTGGGACTGTCTGTCTCTTAAACACCTGACTCCCTGTGCCCTACCCGTGACTGCCCCGCTGCAGTAGGCCTCCAAAGCCAAAGTCCTGATTGTGACTCAGTCTTTCCCTACTCTAGTAAAGCATACACCCTCCCTCCACTGACCCAACATAGTCACTGCTCTGGTAGCTGTCAGAGAGTTCCAGTCATACTGATTACATTAGACTAGTGGTCTGTATTTCCCTTACACTGCAGCTCCTTGCCAACCAGATAAAGGTACAATACCTTTTGTTGCACTGTTAAGGCTTTTGTATCTTTTAAATGGCTAAGAGAGAGAGAGAGACAGAGAGAGAGACAGAGAGAGAGAGAGAGAGAGAGAGAGAGAGAGAGAGAGAGAGAGAGAGAGAGAGAGAGAGAGAGAGAGAGAGAGAGAGACAGAGAGAGAGAGAGAGAGAGAGAGAGAGAGAGAGAGAGAGACAGAGACAGCGAGAGAGAGACAGAGACAGAGAGGCTGGGGCTGAGTTCACTAACCTGTTCTACTAGCACACTGAAGCCTCAGGACCAGAACATCCAATCAATCAGAATAAAACTAATTACATCACAATCAAAACAAAACTACATTTCTCATTGGGAAACACAAGCACAAGCACAAAGCAAAATGCAGTGCTGTCTGGCCCTAAATCGACAGTACACCATGGCAAACTATTTGACCATGGTTACTGATCAAAACCTTAGAAAAACCTTGACAAAGTACAGGCTCAGTGAGCACAGCCTTGCCATTGAGAAGGGTCGACACAGGAAAACCTGGCTCCCTGTAGAGGAAAGGCTGTGCAACCACTGCACCACAGCAGAACCTGAGACAGAGCTGCATTTCCTGACAAAATGTCAAAAATATAAAACAATTAGAGAGTGTCATTTCCCCAAATTTGAAACACTTATTCAAGGTTTCAAAGACCTCTCTGATGAGAGTAGGCTACCCATCCTGTTGGGGGAGGAAGCAGAGAGCTGTGGGTTGGCAGCGCACTACATTGCTGCCTGCCATAAGATGAGGGACAGTGTCTGACAGACCAATCAACCTGCACATGTCTTCTACTATATGCTTATTGTTGTTGTTCAATGTGGTTATTTTGTAGTTATTGTTGTTACTGTTGTCCTGTTGACAATTTTGATTGTCATTATTTTCATATTGTAAATATCAAAGTAAGCTTTGGCAATATGTACCTTGTTACGTCATGCCAATAAAGCAAATTGAATTGAATTGAATTGAGAGACAGAGAGCGACAGAGAGAGAGAGAGAGAGAGAGACAGAGAGAGAGAGAGAGAGAGAGAGAGAGACAGAGAGAGAGAGAGAGAGAGAGAGAGAGAGAGAGAGAGAGACAGAGAGAGAGAGAGAGAGAGAGAGAGAGACAGAGAGAGAGAGAGACAGAGAGAGAGAGAGAGAGAGACAGAGAGAGAGAGAGAGAGAGAGAGAGAGAGAGAGAGAGACAGAGAGAGAGAGAGAGACAGAGAGACAGAAACAGAGCTGGAAGAGCTTTGGGCCAGAATCAAAGCCATGCCGTTGTACTCCAGAGGCTGCAGCAGTCTGCTACTAGGAAGTCTCTGGTGTGAGAAGAAGAGACCACTACAGGGGGAGGAGTTCAGAATGTTGGACTGTTCTGTTACCAAGGTTACCAGGTTACCCGAGGGGGTTACCAAGGCACTGACAAATACCAGGATGATCACTTTGAGGAATGTACTGTAATCTGTATCTGTTCTGACACACACACACACACACACACACACACACACACATAGCTGGCCTAATAAGGGTATCTGAGGAGAGACAGGAAGTTGGGTTCTCAGGTCTCCTCACACCTGATACACACAGGAAGTCTGCTTCTATCACCTTTACTACCCCCCTCCCTCCAACCCCCCCACTCCAGCCTTAACACAACCCTGACCTGACAGGAGGAGGACTTCCTGCTGAACAGAGGACCCTGGTTATGACTGAATAACCCCCTTTACTACCCTCCAACCCCCCCACTCCAGCCTTAACACAACCCTGACCAGACAGGAGGAGGACTTCCTGCTGAACAGAGGACCTTGGTCTCTCTCTCTCTCTCTCACACCCCGGGCCGAGGACCTAGCAGGGTAATAGTTGTGGTAATTGCGTAACCGTCACTTTAAGGCTTTCCCCCCCGGTGGCTGAGGCCCTTATAAGGAGATGTTGGATCGAGTCACATGGAGGAAGAATGTTTCAGCCTGGTCACGTGACCAGGGCGAGAGAGGAAACCAAACTCAATGAATGAGGATCTCCCCAAGAGACAGTCTGTGTGTGTGTGTGTGTGTGTGTGTGTGTGTGTGTGTGTGTGTGTGTGTGTGTGTGTGTGTGTGTGTGAGTGTGAGTGTGTGTAAGTGTGTGTAAGTGTGTGTGTGTATATGAAAGCTGGATACAGTATGTTCATTGGTATGGCTGAGAGAGAGAGAGAGAGAGAGAGAGAGAGACACAAAGAGAGACAGAGAGAGAGACACAGAGAGAGAGAGAGAGAGAGAGAGAGAGAGAGAGAGAGAGAGAGAGAGACAGAGAGAGAGAGAGAGAGAGAGAGAGAGAGAGAGAGAGAGAGAGAGAGAGAGAGAGAGAGAGAGAGAGAGAGAGAGAGAGAGAGAGAGAGAGAGAGAGAGAGAGAGAGAGAGTGATGACAGACTGAGATTAGTTGAGCCTCCCACTTTACCACTGCAGTCAACAACTCAACACCCCCGACTCAACACACACACACACATACCCTTGTTTCATCACTGTCTTTCTGCAACACACACTCTCTCTCTTTCTCTCTCTCTCTGTCTCTCTCTCTCTCTCTCTCTCTCTCTCTCTCTCTCTCTCTCTCTCTCTCTCTCTCTCTCTCTCTCTCTCTCTCTCTCTCTCTCTCTCACTCTCTCTCGTACAGTGGTATAATGACGCGCAAAGAGTTAAAGTACAAAAAGGGAAAATAAAATCTCTCTCTCTCTCCACGCTGCATTGCTCACACAGTTAGAGTCAATTAGAACCAATGAGCTCTGATCTCTTCTCAGCCCAACACTCCTTATAAAGAAGAAGAGAAACTACCTTCAGCAAGGATTCACACCCTCCTTCACTGTTTCCACATCTTGTTGTTTTAACAGGATGGGATTCACACCCTCCTTCACTGTTTCCACATCTTGTTGTTTTAACAGGATGGGATTCACACCCTCCTCTACTGTTTCCACATCTTGTTGTTTTAACAGGATGGGATTCACACCCTCCTTCACTGTTTCCACATCTTGTTGTTTTAACAGGATGGGATTCACACCCTCCTTCACTGTTTCCACATCTTGTTGTTTTAACAGGATGGGATTCACCCCCTCCTTCACTGTTTCCACATCTTGTTGTTTTAACAGGATGGGATTCACACCCTCCTTCACTGTTTCCACATCTTGTTGTTTTAACAGGATGGGATTCACCCCCTCCTTCACTGTTTCCACATCTTGTTGTTTTAACAGGATGGGATTCACACCCTCCTTCACTGTTTCCACATCTTGTTGTTTTAACAGGATGGGATTCACCCCCTCCTTCACTGTTTCCACATCTTGTTGTTTTAACAGGATGGGATTCACCCCCTCCTTCACTGTTTCCACATCTTGTTGTTTTAACAGGACGGGATTCACCCCTTCCTTCACTGTTTCCACATCTTGTTGTTTTAACAGGATGGGATTCACCCCCTCCTTCACTGTTTCCACATCTTGTTGTTTTAACAGGATGGGATTCACACCCTCCTTCACTGTTTCCACATCTTGTTGTTTTAACAGGATGGGATTCACACCCTCCTTCACTGTTTCCACATCTTGTTGTTTTAACAGGATGGGATTCACACCCTCCTTCACTGTTTCCACATCTTGTTGTTTTAACAGGATGGGATTCACACCCTCCTTCACTGTTTCCACATCTTGTTGTTTTAACAGGATGGGATTCACCCCCTCCTTCACTGTTTCCACATCTTGTTGTTTTAACAGGATGGGATTCACACCCTCCTTCACTGTTTCCACATCTTGTTGTTTTAACAGGATGGGATTCACACCCTCCTTCACTGTTTCCACATCTTGTTGTTTTAACAGGATGGGATTCACACCCTCCTTCACTGTTTCCACATCTTGTTGTTTTAACAGGATGGGATTCACACCCTCCTTCACTGTTTCCACATCTTGTTGTTTTAACAGGACGGGATTCACACCCTCCTTCACTGTTTCCACATCTTGTTGTTTTAACAGGATGGGATTCACACCCTCCTTCACTGTTTCCACATCTTGTTGTTTTAACAGGATGGGATTCACACCCTCCTTCACTGTTTCCACATCTTGTTGTTTTAACAGGACGGGATTCACACCCTCCTTCACTGTTTCCACATCTTGTTGTTTTAACAGGATGGGATTCACACCCTCCTTCACTGTTTCCACATCTTGTTGTTTTAACAGGATGGGATTCACACCCTCCTTCACTGTTTCCACATCTTGTTGTTTTAACAGGATGGGATTCACACCCTCCTTCACTGTTTCCACATCTTGTTGTTTTAACAGGATGGGATTCACACCCTCCTTCACTGTTTCCACATCTTGTTGTTTTAACAGGATGGGATTCACACCCTCCTTCACTGTTTCCACATCTTGTTGTTTTAACAGGATGGGATTCACACCCTCCTTCACTGTTTCCACATCTTGTTGTTTTAACAGGATGGGATTCACACCCTCCTTCACTGTTTCCACATCTTGTTGTTTTAACAGGATGGGATTCACACCCTCCTTCACTGTTTCCACATCTTGTTGTTTTAACAGGATGGGATTCACACCCTCCTTCACTGTTTCCACATCTTGTTGTTTTAACAGGATGGGATTCACACCCTCCTTCACTGTTTCCACATCTTGTTGTTTTAACAGGATGGGATTCACACCCTCCTTCACTGTTTCCACATCTTGTTGTTTTAACAGGATGGGATTCACACCCTCCTTCACTGTTTCCACATCTTGTTGTTTTAACAGGATGGGATTCACACCCTCCTTCACTGTTTCCACATCTTGTTGTTTTAACAGGATGGGATTCACACCCTCCTTCACTGTTTCCACATCTTGTTGTTTTAACAGGATGGGATTCACACCCTCCTTCACTGTTTCCACATCTTGTTGTTTTAACAGGATGGGATTCACACCCTCCTTCACTGTTTCCACATCTTGTTGTTTTAACAGGATGGGATTCACACCCTCCTTCACTGTTTCCACATCTTGTTGTTTTAACAGGATGGGATTCACACCCTCCTTCACTGTTTCCACATCTTGTTGTTTTAACAGGATGGGATTCACACCCTCCTTCACTGTTTCCACATCTTGTTGTTTTAACAGGATGGGATTCACACCCTCCTTCACTGTTTCCACATCTTGTTGTTTTAACAGGATGGGATTCACACCCTCCTTCACTGTTTCCACATCTTGTTGTTTTAACAGGATGGGATTCACACCCTCCTTCACTGTTTCCACATCTTGTTGTTTTAACAGGATGGGATTCACCCCCTCCTTCACTGTTTCCACATCTTGTTGTTTTAACAGGACGGGATTCACACCCTCCTTCACTGTTTCCACATCTTGTTGTTTTAACAGGACGGGATTCACACCCTCCTTCACTGTTTCCACATCTTGTTGTTTTAACAGGACGGGATTCACACCCTCCTTCACTGTTTCCACATCTTGTTGTTTTAACAGGATGGGATTCACACCCTCCTTCACTGTTTCCACATCTTGTTGTTTTAACAGGATGGGATTCACACCCTCCTTCACTGTTTCCACATCTTGTTGTTTTAACAGGACGGGATTCACACCCTCCTTCACTGTTTCCACATCTTGTTGTTTTAACAGGATGGGATTCACACCCTCCTTCACTGTTTCCACATCTTGTTGTTTTAACAGGACGGGATTCACACCCTCCTTCACTGTTTCCACATCTTGTTGTTTTAACAGGACGGGATTCACACCCTCCTTCACTGTTTCCACATCTTGTTGTTTTAACAGGATGGGATTCACCCCCTCCTTCACTGTTTCCACATCTTGTTGTTTTAACAGGATGGGATTCACACCCTCCTTCACTGTTTCCACATCTTGTTGTTTTAACAGGATGGGATTCACCCCCTCCTTCACTGTTTCCACATCTTGTTGTTTTAACAGGACGGGATTCACACCCTCCTTCACTGTTTCCACATCTTGTTGTTTTAACAGGATGGGATTCACACCCTCCTTCACTGTTTCCACATCTTGTTGTTTTAACAGGACGGGATTCACACCCTCCTTCACTGTTTCCACATCTTGTTGTTTTAACAGGACGGGATTCACACCCTCCTTCACTGTTTCCACATCTTGTTGTTTTAACAGGATGGGATTCACACCCTCCTTCACTGTTTCCACATCTTGTTGTTTTAACAGGATGGGATTCACACCCTCCTTCACTGTTTCCACATCTTGTTGTTTTAACAGGATGGGATTCACACCCTCCTTCACTGTTTCCACATCTTGTTGTTTTAACAGGATGGGATTCACACCCTCCTTCACTGTTTCCACATCTTGTTGTTTTAACAGGATGGGATTCACACCCTCCTTCACTGTTTCCACATCTTGTTGTTTTAACAGGACGGGATTCACACCCTCCTTCACTGTTTCCACATCTTGTTGTTTTAACAGGATGGGATTCACACCCTCCTTCACTGTTTCCACATCTTGTTGTTTTAACAGGATGGGATTCACACCCTCCTTCACTGTTTCCACATCTTGTTGTTTTAACAGGATGGGATTCACACCCTCCTTCACTGTTTCCACATCTTGTTGTTTTAACAGGACGGGATTCACACCCTCCTTCACTGTTTCCACATCTTGTTGTTTTAACAGGATGGGATTCACACCCTCCTTCACTGTTTCCACATCTTGTTGTTTTAACAGGATGGGATTCACACCCTCCTTCACTGTTTCCACATCTTGTTGTTTTAACAGGACGGATTCACACCCTCCTTCACTGTTTCCACATCTTGTTGTTTTAACAGGATGGGATTCACACCCTCCTTCACTGTTTCCACATCTTGTTGTTTTAACAGGATGGGATTCACACCCTCCTTCACTGTTTCCACATCTTGTTGTTTTAACAGGATGGGATTCACACCCTCCTTCACTGTTTCCACATCTTGTTGTTTTAACAGGATGGGATTCACACCCTCCTTCACTGTTTCCACATCTTGTTGTTTTAACAGGATGGGATTCACACCCTCCTTCACTGTTTCCACATCTTGTTGTTTTAACAGGATGGGATTCACACCCTCCTTCACTGTTTCCACATCTTGTTGTTTTAACAGGATGGGATTCACACCCTCCTTCACTGTTTCCACATCTTGTTGTTTTAACAGGATGGGATTCACACCCTCCTTCACTGTTTCCACATCTTGTTGTTTTAACAGGATGGGATTCACACCCTCCTTCACTGTTTCCACATCTTGTTGTTTTAACAGGACGGGATTCACACCCTCCTTCACTGTTTCCACATCTTGTTGTTTTAACAGGCCAGGATTCACACCCTCCTTCACTGTTTCCACATCTTGTTGTTTTAACAGGGCGGGATTCACACCCTCCTTCACTGTTTCCACATATTGTTTTAACAGGATGGGTTCACCTCCCCCTCCTTCACTGTTTCCACATCTTGTTGTTTTAACAGGATGGGATTCACACCCTCCTTCACTGTTTCCACATCTTGTTGTTTTAACGGGACAGGATTCACACCCTCCTTCCTGTTTCCACATCTTGTTGTTTTTTTAACAAGGATGGGATTCTCCCTCCTTCCTGTTTCCACATCTTGTTGTTTTTAACAGGACAGGATTCACCCCACTCCTTCTGTTTCCACATCTTTGTTGTTTTTAACGGGGCCAGGATTCACACCCTCCTTCACTGTTTCCACATCTTGTTGTTTTTAACAGGATGGGATTCACACCCTCCTTCACTGTTTTCCACATCTTGTTGTTTTTAACAGGGCGGATTCACACCCTCCTTCATGTTCCCACATCTTGTTGTTTTTTAATAGGGGCGGATTCCACACCCTCCTTCACTGTTTCCCACATCTTGTTGTTTAACAAGATCCCCACTCTGATTGGACAGGAATAAGGAAGAAGGGAAATGTGTGGAAAGATTAAGTTTCCTGTAGATATTTAAAATGTATTTAAAATGTATTTAAAATGTATTTAAAATGTATTTAAAATGTATTTAAAATGTGTTTAAAATGTATTTAAAATGTATTTAAAATGTATTTAAAATGTATTTAAAATGTATTTAAAATGTATTTAAAATGTGTTTAAAATGTGTTTAAAATGTATTTAAAATGTATTTAAAAGTCAGTTAAAGAACAGATTCTTATTTTTCACCGACGGCCGGGGAACAGGGGGGTTAATTCAGAGGCAGAACGACAGATATGTACCTGGTCAGCTCGTGGATTACGATCTTGCAACCTTTTGTGGTTACTAGTCCAACGCTCTAACCATATAAGGAAGGCCTGGGCGACTCCACTACTCCACTGCCCAAAAAGACAGTTTTAGCACAAACAGTGTCATCCAGGACGGTGACCATTTTAAAGGAGCCAACAAGATGGGACTTTTTATGGCTTTGAGGAAGAAGGGATCAGCCAATGACCTTTCACAGCCTGGTCCTAGTCTGTTTCCTCTAGGTGGTCACTAAAGCCTGGTCCTAGTCTGTTTCCTCTAGGTGGTCACTACAGCCTGGTCCTAGTCTGTTTCCTCTAGGTGGTCACTACAGCCTGGTCCTAGTCTGTTTCCTCTAGGTGGTCACTACAGCCTGGTCCTAGTCTGTTTCCTCTAGGTGGTCACTACAGCCTGGTCCTAGTCTGTTTCCTCTAGGTGGTCACTACAGCCTGGTCCTAGTCTGTTTCCTCTAGGTGGATACTACAGCCTGGTCCTAGTCTGTTTCCTCTAGGTGGTCACTACAGCCTGGTCCTAGTCTGTTTCCTCTAGGTGGTCACTACAGCCTGGTCCTAGTCTGTTTCCTCTAGGTGGATACTACAGCCTGGTCCTAGTCTGTTTCCTCTAGGTGGATACTACAGCCTGGTCCTAGTCTGTTTCCTCTAGGTGGATACTACAGCCTGGTCCTAATCTGTTTCCTCTAGGTGGATACTACAGCCTGGTCCTAGTCTGTTTCCTCTAGGTGGTCACTACAGCCTGGTCCTAGTCTGTTTCCTCTAGGTGGTCACTACAGCCTGGTCTTAGTCTGTTTCCTCTAGGTGGATACTACAGCCTGGTCCTAGTCTGTTTCCTCTAGGTGGTCACTACAGCCTGGTCCTAGTCTGTTTCCTCTAGGTGGTCACTACAGCCTGGTCCTAGTCTGTTTCCTCTAGGTGGTCACTACAGCCTGGTCCTAGTCTGTTTCCTCTAGGTGGATACTACAGCCTGGTCCTAGTCTGTTTCCTCTAGGTGGATACTACAGCCTGGTCCTAGTCTGTTTCCTCTAGGTGGTTACTACAGCCTGGTCCTAGTCTGTTTCCTCTAGGTGGATACTACAGCCTGGTCCTAGTCTGTTTCCTCTAGGTGGATACTACAGCCTGGTCCTAGTCTGTTTCCTCTAGGTGGATACTACAGCCTGGTCCTAGTCTGTTTCCTCTAGGTGGATACTACAGCCTGGTCCTAGTCTGTTTCCTCTAGGTGGTTACTACAGCCTGGTCCTAGTCTGTTTCCTCTAGGTGGATACTACAGCCTGGTCCTAGTCTGTTTCCTCTAGGTGGATACTACAGCCTGGTCCTAGTCTGTTTCCTCTAGGTGGATACTACAGCCTGGTCCTAGTCTGTTTCCTCTAGGTGGATACTACAGCCTGGTCCTAGTCTGTTTCCTCTAGGTGGTCACTACAGCCTGGTCCTAGTCTGTTTCCTCTAGGTGGATACTACAGCCTGGTCCTAGTCTGTTTCCTCTAGGTGGTTACTACAGCCTGGTCCTAGTCTGTTTCCTCTAGGTGGATACTACAGCCTGGTCCTAGTCTGTTTCCTCTAGGTGGATACTACAGCCTGGTCCTAGTCTGTTTCCTCTAGGTGGTTACTACAGCCTGGTCCTAGTCTGTTTCCTCTAGGTGGATACTACAGCCTGGTCCTAGTCTGTTTCCTCTAGGTGGATACTACAGCCTGGTCCTAGTCTGTTTCCTCTAGGTGGATACTACAGCCTGGTCCTAGTCTGTTTCCTCTAGGTGGTCACTACAGCCTGGTCCTAGTCTGTTTCCTCTAGGTGGATACTACAGCCTGGTCCTAGTCTGTTTCCTCTAGGTGGATACTACAGCCTGGTCCTAGTCTGTTTCCTCTAGGTGGATACTACAGCCTGGTCCTAGTCTGTTTCCTCTAGGTGGATACTACAGCCTGGTCCTAGTCTGTTTCCTCTAGGTGGTTACTACAGCCTGGTCCTAGTCTGTTTCCTCTAGGTGGATACTACAGCCTGGTCCTAGTCTGTTTCCTCTAGGTGGTCACTACAGCCTGGTCCTAGTCTGTTTCCTCTAGGTGGATACTACAGCCTGGTCCTAGTCTGTTTCCTCTAGGTGGTCACTACAGCCTGGTCCTAGTCTGTTTCCTCTAGGTGGTTACTACAGCCTGGTCCTAGTCTGTTTCCTCTAGGTGGTTACTACAGCCTGGTCCTAGTCTGTTTCCTCTAGGTGGATACTACAGCCTGGTCCTAGTCTGTTTCCTCTAGGTGGTTACTACAGCCTGGTCCTAGTCTGTTTCCTCTAGGTGGATACTACAGCCTGGTCCTAGTCTGTTTCCTCTAGGTGGTCACTACAGCCTGGTCCTAGTCTGTTTCCTCTAGGTGGATACTACAGCCTGGTCCTAGTCTGTTTCCTCTAGGTGGTCACTACAGCCTGGTCCTAGTCTGTTTCCTCTAGGTGGTTACTACAGCCTGGTCCTAGTCTGTTTCCTCTAGGTGGTTACTACAGCCTGGTCCTAGTCTGTTTCCTCTAGGTGGATACTACAGCCTGGTCCTAGTCTGTTTCCTCTAGGTGGATACTACAGCCTGGTCCTAGTCTGTTTCCTCTAGGTGGTCACTACAGCCTGGTCCTAGTCTGTTTCCTCTAGGTGGATACTACAGCCTGGTCCTAGTCTGTTTCCTCTAGGTGGTCACTACAGCCTGGTCCTAGTCTGTTTCCTCTAGGTGGTTACTACAGCCTGGTCCTAGTCTGTTTCCTCTAGGTGGTTACTACAGCCTGGTCCTAGTCTGTTTCCTCTAGGTGGATACTACAGCCTGGTCCTAGTCTGTTTCCTCTAGGTGGATACTACAGCCTGGTCCTAGTCTGTTTCCTCTAGGTGGATACTACAGCCTGGTCCTAGTCTGTTTCCTCTAGGTGGTTACTACAGCCTGGTCCTAGTCTGTTTCCTCTAGGTGGATACTACAGCCTGGTCCTAGTCTGTTTCCTCTAGGTGGTCACTACAGCCTGGTCCTAGTCTGTTTCCTCTAGGTGGATACTACAGCCTGGTCCTAGTCTGTTTCCTCTAGGTGGTCACTACAGCCTGGTCCTAGTCTGTTTCCTCTAGGTGGTTACTACAGCCTGGTCCTAGTCTGTTTCCTCTAGGTGGTTACTACAGCCTGGTCCTAGTCTGTTTCCTCTAGGTGGATACTACAGCCTGGTCCTAGTCTGTTTCCTCTAGGTGGATACTACAGCCTGGTCCTAGTCTGTTTCCTCTAGGTGGATACTACAGCCTGGTCCTAGTCTGTTTCCTCCTGCAGTACCCTGTTCTCACCAGCAGGAGGAGACAGAGAGCTATCTAATCCCTCCACGCTGCAGTACCCTGTTCTCACCAGCAGGTGGAGACAGAGAGCTATCTAATGGAGCCAACTCAACCTTGCTTCTAAAGTAAGGGCCGCAGTGTGGAAGGATTTTGATCCGGGCCAGCTGGAATGGGACAAATCAATCAATCAAATAGATTTATAAAGCTCATTTTACATCAGCTGATGTCACAGAGTGCTGTACAGAAACCCAGCCTAAAACCCCAAACAGCAAGCAATGCAGGTGTAGAAGCACGGCTGGTACCTAGGAAGAAACCTAGAGAGGAACCAGGCTCTGAGAGGTGGCCAGTCCTCTTCTGGGCTGTGCCGGGTGGAGATTATAAGAGTACATGGCCATTAAGGACAGATTGTTCGTCAAGATGTTCACACGTTCATAGATGACCAGAGCCGGAGACTAGAGCATTGCAGTAGTCTAATCTAGAAGTGACAAAAACACATATCTATCTGTTGTAGCTCTATGTACCTTTGCATATCTATCTGTTGTAGCTCTATGTACCATTGCATATCTATCTGTTGTAGCTCTATGTACAGTTGCAGATCTATTTGTTGTAACTCTATGTACTGTTGCATATCTATCTGTTGTAGCTCTATATACCGTTGCAGATCTATCTGTTGTAACTCTATGTACCGTTGCATATCTATCTGTTGTAGCTCTATGTACAGTTGCAGATCTATTTGTTGTAACTCTATGTAATGTTGCATATCTATCTGTTGTAGCTCTATATACCGTTGCATATCTATCTGTTGTAGCTCTATGTACCGTTGCATATCTATCTGTTGTAGCTCTATATACCGTTGCATATCTATCTGTTGTAGCTCTATGTATCGTTGCATATCCATCTGTTGTAGCTCTATGTACCGTTGCATATCCATCGGTTGTAGCTCTATGTACCGTTGCATATCCATCTGCTGTAGCTCTATGTACCTTTGCATATCTATCTGTTGTAGCTCTATGTACCGTTGCAGATCTATCTGTTGTAACTCTATGTACCGTTGCATATCTATCTGTTGTAGCTCTATGTACAGTTGCATATCTATCCGTTGTAGCTCTATGTGCCTCACTCATTTCAACTGAAAATGTTGCCTGTTTCCTCCACGAGGAAAAGGTATTGGATTTGCATCGAGTCGTGGTGGTGAAGGAGTTAAACAGAGTTATAACACTGGTACCAGGATGTAGACCCTTGTCGGTCCTTCCCCCTGTCTACCCATGCTTCCTCACTAAACAGAGTTTGAACACTGGTACCAGGATGTAGACCCTTGTCGGTCCATCCCACACACCAAACATTTCCATAGCACATGTCAGAGGTATTCAGTATCAATGAGCTTCTCTTAACGTTGACAGTGAGTGTGTTGTTTGTGTTGATTTGGATAATGCCGTGACAACAGGAGGCTTTTCAACCCCCCCCACCCTTTAACCACAGATGAACTCACTATCTCTCACACGCAAAAGCTGAACACATCATACTGAAAACAACAGACCGTAGTCGTCCCCTATCCAGTGGATCCATTCAGGAGACAGACGCTCCTATCCCACCTGTCGTCTGGACTAAACAACAGACAATAGTTGTCCCCAATCAGAGAGTAGTCGTCCCCTATCCAGTGGATCCATTCAGGAGACAGACGCTCCTATCCCACCTGTCGTCTGGACTAAACAACAGACAATAGTTGTCCCCAATCAGAGAGTAGTCGTCCCCTATCCAGTGGATCCATTCAGGAGACAGACGCTCCTATCCCACCTGTCGTCTGGACTAAACAACAGACAATAGTTGTCCCCAATCAGAGAGTAGTCGCCCCCTATCCAGTGGATCCATTCAGGAGACAGACGCTCCTATCCCACCTGTCGCCTGGACTAAACAACAGACAATAGTTGTCCCCAATCAGAGAGTAGTCGTCCCTATCCAGTGGATCCATTCAGGAGACAGACGCTCCTATCCCACCTGTCGTCTGGACTAAACAACAGACAATAGTTGTCCCCAATCAGAGAGTAGTCGTCCCTATCCAGTGGATCCATTCAGGAGACAGACGCTCCTATCCCACCTGTCGTCTGGACTAAACAACAGACAATAGTTGTCCCCAATCAGAGAGTAGTCGTCCCTATCCAGTGGATCCATTCAGGAGACAGACGCTCCTATCCCACCTGTCGTCTGGACTAAACAACAGACAATAGTTGTCCCCAATCAGAGAGTAGTCGTCCCTATCCAGTGGATCCATTCAGGAGACAGACGCTCCTATCCCACCTGTCGCCTGACTAAACAACAGACAATAGTTGTCCCCAATCAGAGAGTAGTCGCCCTATCCAGTGGATCCATTCAGGAGACAGACGCTCCTATCCCACCTGTCGTCTGGACTAAACAACAGACAATAGTTGTCCCCAATCAGAGAGTAGTCGTCCCTATCCAGTGGATCCATTCAGGAGACAGACGCTCCTATCCCACCTGTCGCCTGGACTAAACAACAGACAATAGTTGTCCCCAATCAGAGAGTAGTCGTCCTATCCAGTGGATCCATTCAGGAGACAGACGCTCCTATCCCACCTGTCGCCTGGACTAAACAACAGACAATAGTTGTCCCCAATCAGAGAGTAGTCGTCCCTATCCAGTGGATCCATTCAGGAGACAGACGCTCCTATCCCACCTGTCGTCCTGGACTAAACAACAGACAATAGTTGTCCCCAATCAGAGAGTAGTCGTCCTATCCAGTGGATCCATTCAGGAGACAGACGCTCCTATCCCACCTGTCGTCTGGACTAAACAACAGACAATAGTTGTCCCCAATCAGAGAGTAGTCGCCCCCTATCCAGTGGATCCATTCAGGAGACAGACGCTCCTATCCCACCTGTCGTCTGGACTAAACAACAGACAATAGTTGTCCCCAATCAGAGAGTAGTCGTCCCTATCCAGTGGATCCATTCAGGAGACAGACGCCCTATCCCACCTGTCGTCTGGACTAAACAACAGACAATAGTTGTCCCCAATCAGAGAGTAGTCGTCCCCTATCCAGTGGATCCATTCAGGAGACAGACGCTCCTATCCCACCTGTCGTCTGGACTAAACAACAGACAATAGTTGTCCCCAATCAGAGAGTAGTCGTCCCCTATCCAGTGGATCCATTCAGGAGACAGACGCTCCTATCCCACCTGTCGTCTGGACTAAACAACAGACAATAGTTGTCCCCAATCAGAGAGTAGTCGTCCCCTATCCAGTGGATCCATTCAGGAGACAGACGCTCTGATTCATCTAGTTGATTATTCTACAGTATCAGGACCAGACAGTATCTCTGATTCATCTAGTTGATTATTCTACAGTATCAGGACCAGACAGTATCTCTGATTCATCTAGTTGATTATTCTACAGTATCAGGACCAGACAGTATCTCTGATTCGTCTAGTAGATTATTCTACAGTATCAGGACCAGACAGTATCTCTGATTCATCTAGTAGATTATTCTACAGTATCAGGACCAGACAGTATCTCTGATTCATCTAGTATCAGTATCTCTGATTCATCTAGTTGATTATTCTACAGTATCAGGACCAGACAGTATCTCTGATTCATCTAGTAGATTATTCTACAGTATCAGGACCAGACAGTATCTCTGATTCATCTAGTAGATTATTCTACAGTATCAGGACCAGACAGTATCTCTGATTCATCTAGTAGATTATTCTACAGTATCAGGACCAGACAGTATCTCTGATTCATCTAGTTGATTATTCTACAGTATCAGGACCAGACAGTATCTCTGATTCGTCTAGTAGATTATTCTACAGTATCAGGACCAGACAGTATCTCTGATTCGTCTAGTAGATTATTCTACAGTATCAGGACCAGACAGTGTCTCTGATTCATCTAGTAGATTATTCTACAGTATCAGGACCAGACAGTATCTCTGATTCGTCTAGTAGATTATTCTACAGTATCAGGACCAGACAGTGTCTCTGATTCATCTAGTTGATTATTCTACAGTATCAGGACCAGACAGTATCTCTGATCTAGTCTAGTAGATTATTCTACAGTATCAGGACCAGACAGTGTCTCTGATTCATCTAGTTGATTATTCTACAGTATCAGGACCAGACAGTATCTCTGATTCATCTAGTAGATTATTCTACAGTATCAGGACCAGACAGTATCTCTGATTCATCTAGTAGATTATTCTACAGTATCAGGACCAGACAGTATCTCTGATTCATCTAGTTGATTATTCTACAGTATCAGGACCAGACAGTATCTCTGATTCATCTAGTAGATTATTCTACAGTATCAGGACCAGACAGAAGGACAGACAGCACACTGACTGAAGGTTTTATACACACACACACGGCCCGAGAGGGTACTCGTCATGGTAACCGCCCGTCTGCTGTGGGGTGAAAGGTCAGGGTTCTGCCCGCCTGTGAAACCTCTCGCCGCCGTCTGCCAACATACACAGAGACGGAGTGTGTGTGTGTGTGTGTGTTCAGGGGGCCCAGAAGGGGGTTATGCTGTGCTCTGATGAAATCCCTTGAACATTCCTGGTTAGAAACTCATTATGATACAGAGCCAGCTGGAGATGAAGACTACAGACTGGGTTAGAGCCAGATAGAGCTATAGACTACAGACTGGGTTAGAGCCAGCTGGAGATGAAGACTACAGACTGGGTTAGAGCCAGATAGAGCTATAGACTACAGACTGGGTTAGAGCCAGATAGAGCTGTAGACTACAGACTGGGTTAGAGCCAGATAGAGCTGTAGACTACAGACTGGGTTAGAGCCAGATAGAGCTGTAGACTACAGACTGGGTTAGAGCCAGATAGAGCTATAGACTACAGACTGGGTTAGAGCCAGATAGAGCTATAGACTACAGACTGGGTTAGAGCCAGATAGAGCTGTAGACTACAGACTGGGTTAGAGCCAGATAGAGCTGTAGACTACAGACTGGGTTAGAGCCAGATAGAGCTGTAGACTACAGACTGGGTTAGAGCCAGATAGAGCTATAGACTACAGACTGGGTTAGAGCCAGATAGAGCTATAGACTACAGACTGGGTTAGAGCCAGATAGAGCTATAGACTACAGACTGGGTTAGAGCCAGATAGAGCTATAGACTACAGACTGGGTTAGAGCCAGATAGAGCTATAGACTACAGACTGGGTTAGAGCCAGATAGAGAGACTACAGACTGGGTTAGAGCCAGATAGAGCTATAGACTACAGACTGGGTTAGAGCCAGATAGAGCTATAGACTACAGACTGGGTTAGAGCCAGATAGAGCTATAGACTACAGACTGGGTTAGAGCCAGATAGAGCTATAGACTACAGACTGGGCTAGAGCTAGATAGAGCTATAGACTACAGACTGGGCTAGAGCCAGATAGAGCTATAGACTACAGACTGGGTTAGAGCCAGATAGAGCTATAGACTACAGACGGGGTTAGAGCCAGATAGAGCTATAGACTACAGACTGGGTTAGAGCCAGATAGAGCTATAGACTACAGACTGGGCTAGAGCCAGATAGAGCTATAGACTACAGACTGGGTTAGAGCCAGATAGAGCTATTGACTGGGTTAGAGCCAGCTGGAGATGAAGACTACAGACTGGGTTAGAGCCAGATAGAGCTAAAGACTGGGTTAGAGCCAGATAGAGCTATAGGCTACAGACTGGGTTAGAGCCAGATAGAGCTATAGACTACAGACTGGGTTAGAGCCAGATAGAGCTATAGACTGAGTTAGAGCTAGATAGAGCTATAGGCTACAGACTGGGTTAGAGATAGATAGAGCTATAGACTGGGTTAGAGCTAGATAGAGCTATAGACTACAGACTGGGTTAGAGCCAGATAGAGCTATAGACTACAGACTGGGTTAGAGCCAGATAGAGCTATAGACTACAGACTGGGTTAGAGCCAGATAGAGCTATAGACTACAGACTGGGTTAGAGACAGATAGAGCTATAGACTACAGACTGGGTTAGAGCCAGATAGAGCTATAGACTACAGACTGGGCTAGAGCCAGATAGAGCTATAGACTACAGACTGGGCTAGAGCCAGATAGAGCTATAGGCTACAGACTGGGTTAGAGCCAGATAGAGCTATAGACTACAGACTGGGTTAGAGCCAGATAGAGCTATAGACTGAGTTAGAGCTAGATAGAGCTATAGGCTACAGACTGGGTTAGAGCCAGATAGAGCTATAGACTGGGTTAGAGCTAGATAGAGCTATAGACTACAGACTGGGTTAGAGCCAGATAGAGCTATAGACTACAGACTGGGTTAGAGCCAGATAGAGCTATAGACTACAGACTGGGTTAGAGCCAGATAGAGCTATAGACTACAGACTGGGTTAGAGCCAGATAGAGCTAGAGACTACAGACTGGGTTAGAGCCAGATAGAGGCTTCAGACTGGGTTAGAGCCAGATAGAGCTATAGACTGGGTTAGAGCCAGATAGAGCTATAGACTGGGTTAGAGCCAGATAGAGCTATAGACTGGGTTAGAGCCAGATAGAGCTATAGACTATAGACTGGGTTAGAGCCAGATAGAGCTATAGACTACAGACTGGGTTAGAGACAGATAGAGCTATAGACTACAGACTGGATAAGAGACAGATAGAGGCTTCAGACTGGGTTAGAGCCAGATAGAGCTATAGAATGGGTTAGAGCCAGATAGAGCTATAGACTGGGTTAGAGCCAGATAGAGCTATAGACTACAGACTGGGTTAGAGCCAGATAGAGCTATAGGCTACAGACTGGGTTAGAGCCAGATAGAGCTATAGGCTACAGACTGGGTTAGAGCCAGATAGAGCTATAGACTACAGACTGGGTTAGAGCCAGATAGAGCTATAGACTACAGACTGGGTTAGAGCCAGATAGAGCTATAGACTACAGACTGGGTTAGAGCCAGATAGAGCTATAGACTATAGACTGGGTAAGATCCAGATAGAGGCTTCAGACTGGGTTAGAGCCAGATAGAGCTATAGACTGGGTTAGAGCCAGATAGAGCTATAGACTATAGACTGGGTTAGATCCAGATAGAGGCTTCAGACTGGGTTAGAGCCAGATAGAGCTATAGACTGGGTTAGAGCCAGATAGAGCTATAGACTACAGACTGGGTTAGAGCCAGATAGAGCTATAGACTACAGACTGGGTTAGAGCCAGATAGAGCTATAGACTATAGACTGGGTTAGAGCCAGATAGAGCTATAGACTACAGACTGGGCTAGAGCCAGATAGAGCTATAGACTACAGACTGGGTTAGAGCCAGATAGAGCTATTGACTGGGTTAGAGCCAGCTGGAGATGAAGACTACAGACTGGGTTAGAGCCAGATAGAGCTATAGACTAGGTTAGAGCCAGATAGAGCTATAGGCTACAGACTGGGTTAGAGCCAGATAGAGCTATAGACTACAGACTGGGTTAGAGCCAGATAGAGCTATAGACTGAGTTAGAGCTAGATAGAGCTATAGGCTACAGACTGGGTTAGAGATAGATAGAGCTATAGACTACAGACTGGGTTAGAGCCAGATAGAGGCTTCAGACTGGGTTAGAGCCAGATAGAGCTATAGACTACAGACTGGGTTAGAGACAGATAGAGCTATAGACTACAGACTGGATAAGAGACAGATAGAGGCTTCAGACTGGGTTAGAGCCAGATAGAGCTATAGACTGGGTTAGAGCCAGATAGAGCTATAGACTGGGTTAGAGCCAGATAGAGCTATAGACTGGGTTAGAGCCAGATAGAGCTATAGACTATAGACTGGGTTAGAGCCAGATAGAGCTATAGACTACAGACTGGGTTAGAGACAGATAGAGCTATAGACTACAGACTGGATAAGAGACAGATAGAGGCTTCAGACTGGGTTAGAGCCAGATAGAGCTATAGACTGGGTTAGAGCCAGATAGAGCTATAGACTGGGTTAGAGCCAGATAGAGCTATAGGCTACAGACTGGGTTAGAGCCAGATAGAGCTATAGACTACAGACTGGGTTAGAGCCAGATAGAGCTATAGACTACAGACTGGGTTAGAGCCAGATAGAGCTATAGACTACAGACTGGGTTAGAGCCAGATAGAGCTATAGACTATAGACTGGGTAAGATCCAGATAGAGGCTTCAGACTGGGTTAGAGCCAGATAGAGCTATAGACTGGGTTAGAGCCAGATATAGCTATAGACTATAGACTGGGTTAGATCCAGATAGAGGCTTCAGACTGGGTTAGAGCCAGATAGAGCTATAGACTGGGTTAGAGCTAGATAGAGCTATAGGCTTCAGACTGGGTTAGAGCCAGATAGAGCTATAGACTACAGACTGGGTTAGAGCTAGATAGAGCTATAGACTACAGACTGGGTTAGAGCCAGATAGAGCTATAGACTATAGACTGGGTTAGAGCCAGATAGAGCTATAGACTATAGACTGGGTTAGATCCAGATAGAGGCTTCAGACTGGGTTAGAGCCAGATAGAGCTATAGACTATAGACTGGGTTAGAGCCAGATAGAGCTATAGGCTACAGACTGGGTTAGAGCCAGATAGAGCTATAGACTACAGACTGGGTTAGAGCCAGATAGAGCTATAGACTACAGACTGGGTTAGAGCCAGATAGAGCTATAGACTATAGACTGGGTTAGAGCCAGATAGAGCTATAGACTACAGACTGGGTTAGAGCCAGATAGAGCTATAGACTACAGACTGGGTTAGATTCAGATAGAGCTATATGCTATAGACTGGGTTAGAGCCAGATAGAGCTATAGGCTACAGACTGGGATCAATACAACACTTTACAGCTGTATACAGGAACAACAGGGTTATAGGAGAGAGGGTTAGGGAGAAGCTCTAGGAAATATAGGTAGAGTTGGAGTGAGGGTTGGAACAACAGGGTCGTAGGAGAGAGGGTTAGGGAGAAGCTCTAGGAAATATAGGTAGAGTTGGAGTGAGGGTTGGAACAACAGGGTCGTAGGAGAGAGGGTTAGGGAGAAGCTCTAGGAAATATAGGTAGAGTTGGAGTGAGGGTTGGAACAACAGGGTCGTAGGAGAGAGGGTTAGGGAGAAGCTCTAGGAAATATAGGTAGAGTTGGGGTGAGGGTTGGAACAACAGGGTCGTAGGAGAGAGGGTTAGGAGAAGCTCTAGGAAATATAGGTAGAGTTGGAGTGAGGGTTGAAACAACAAGGTCGTAGGAGAGAAGGTTAGGGAGAAGCTCTAGGAAATATAGGTAGAGTTGGAGTGAGGGTTGGAACAACAGGGTCGTAGGAGAGAGGGTTAGGGAGAAGCTCTAGGAAATATAGGTAGAGTTGGGGTGAGGGTTGGAACAACAGGGTCGTAGGAGAGAGGGTTAGGGAGAAGCTCTAGGAAATATAGGTAGAGTTGGAGTGAGGGTTGGAACAACAGGGTTGTAGGAGAGAGGGGTGGCAGGTAGCCTAGTGGTTAGAGCGTTGGACTTGTAACCGGAGGGCTGCAACTTCAAATCCCCGAGCTGACAAGGTAAAAATCTGTCGTTCTACCCCTGAACAAGGCAGTTAACCCACTGTTCCCTGGGCGCCGAAGACGTGGATGTCGATTAAAGGCAGCCCCCCGCACCTCTCTGATTCAGAGGGGTTGGGTTAAATGCGGAAGACACATTTCGGTTGAAGGCATTCGGTTGTACAACTGACTAATAATGGTGACTTTGACTTTAATGGGGCGGCAGGTAGCCTAGTGGTTAGAGCGTTGGACTTGTAACCGGAGGGCTGCAAGTTCAAATCCCCGAGCTGACAAGGTAAAAATCTGTCGTTCTGCCCCTGAACAAGGCAGTTAACCCACTGTTCCCCGGGCGCCGAAGATGTGGATGTCGATTAAAGGCAGCCCCCCGCACCTCTCTGATTCAGAGGAGTTGGGTTAAATGCGGAAGACACATTTCGGTTGAAGGCATTCGGTTGTACAACTGACTAATAATGGTGACTTTGACTTTTGAGGGTTAGGGAGAAGCTCTAGGAAATATAGGTAGAGTTGGAGTGAGGGTTGGAACAACAGGGTCGTAGGAGAGAGGGTTAGGGAGAAGCTCTAGGAAATATAGGTAGAGTTGGAGTGAGGGTTGGAACAACAGGGTTATAGGAGAGAGGGTTAGGGAGAAGCTCTAGGAAATATAGGTAGAGTTGGAGTGAGGGTTGGAACAACAGGGTCGTAGGAGAGAGGGTTAGGGAGAAGCTCTAGGAAATATAGGTAGAGTTGGAGTGAGGGTTGGAACAACAGGGTTATAGGAGAGAGGGTTAGGGAGGAGATGAAGGTTATGGGCCGTGGGTTAGGGAGCAGGCGGAGGAAGAGGATGGGTGGGACAGGATGCTGTGAGATGTCTAGAGGAAGAACAGCATTATGGGTAATGAAGAGAGACACAGCACTTCCTGTTAGAGCGAGAGAGAGGGAGGGAGGGAGAGAGTTTGAGAGAGAGAGAGATCTCTCTATTTACACTTTATATCTCTCTATGTCTGGCTGACTCCCTTTCACGCTCTATCTATCTCTATATATACACTATATATCTCTCTATATACACTATATATCTCTTTATACCTGGCTGTCTGGCTGCCTCCCTTTCACGCTCTGTCTACACTATCTATCTCTATATATACACTATATATCTCTCTCTATGTCTGGCTGCCTGGCTGCCTCCCTTTCACGCTCTATCTACACTATCTATCTCTATATATACACTATCCATCTCTCTCTAGCTTCACTATCTCTAACGATATCTACACTATGTATCTCTTTATATCTACACTAACTATCTCTATATATATACACTATATATCTCTCTATATCTGGCTCTCTGGCTGCCTCCCTTTCACGCTCTATCTACACTATCTATCTCTATATATACACTATGTATCTCTATATCTACACTATCCATCTCTCTCTAGCTTCACTATCTCTATTGATATCTACACTATGTATCTCTTTATATCTCCACTATATATCTCTATATCTACACTATATATATCTCTATATCTACACTATGTATCTCTCTATATTTACACTATCTATCTCTATATATACACTATATATCTCTCTATATCTACACTATGTATCTCTCTATATTTACACAATCTATCTCTATATTTCTACACTATGTGTCTTGCTATATTTACACTATCTATCTCCCTATTTGTACACTTTCTCTCTATATCTACACTATCTATCTCTCTATACCTACACTATCTATCTCTCTATATCTACACTATCTATCTCTAAATCTACACTATCTCTCTCTCTATATCTACACTATCTAGCTCTATATCTACACTATATATCTCTCTATATCTACACTATGTATCTCTCTATATTTGCACAATCTATCTCTATATTTCTACACTATGTGTCTCGCTATATTTACACTATCTATCTCTCTATATCTACACTATCTATCTCTAAATCTACACTATCTATCTCTAAATCTACACTATCTCTCTCTCTATATCTACACTATCTAGCTCTATATCTACATTATCTATCTCTCTATATCTACACTATATATCTCTCTATATCTGGCTGCCTCCCTTTCACGCTCTATCTACACTATCTATCTCTATATATACACTATATATCTCTCTATGTCTGGCTCTCTGGCTGCCTCCCTTTCACGCTCTATCTACACTATCTATCTCTATTTATACACTATATATCTCTCTATATCTGGCTGTCTGGCTGCCTCCCTTTCACGCTCTATCTACACTATCTATCTCTATATGTACACTATATATCTCTCTATATCTGGCTGTCTGGCTGCCTCCCTTTCACTCTCTATCTACACTCTCTATCTCTATATATACACTATATATCTTTCTCTATCTACACTATCTATCTCTATATATACACTATATATCTCTCTATGTCTGGCTGCCTCCCTTTCACGCTCTATCTACACTATCTATCTCTATATATACACTATATATCTCTCTATATCTGGCTGTCTGGCTGCCTCCCTTTCACGCTCTATCTACACTATCTATCTCTATATATACACTATATATCTTTCTCTATCTACACTATCTATATCTCTATATCTACACTATGTATCTCTTTATATCTGGCTGTCTGGTTGCCTCACTTTCATGCTCTATCTACACTATCTATCTCTATATATACACTATATATCTCTCTAAATCTGTCTGTCTGGCTGCCTCCCTTTCACGCTCTATCTACAGTATATATCTCTCTATCTACACCATCTATCTCTATATCTACACTATAGATCTCTCTGTAGTTTTACTATCTATATCTATATCTACACTATATATCTCTCTATATCTAGCTGCCTCTTTTTCTCTCTATCTACACTATCTATCTCTATATCTACTCTATTTATCTTTATATCTACACTATCTATCTCTCTATATATATCTGTCCGGCTGCCTTCCCTTCTCTATCTACACTTTCTCTATATCTACACTATCTACACTATCTATCTCTCTATCTACACCATCTCTCTATCTACACTATCTATCTACACTATCTATCTATCTACATTATCTATCTCTCTATCTACACGATATATCTCTATATCTACACTCTATCTATCTATCTCTCTATATACACTATCTATCTCTCTATATACACTATCTATATCTCTATATACACTATCTATCTCTCTATATACACTATCTATCTCGCTATATACACTATCTATCTCTCTATATACACTATCTATCTCTCTATATACACTATCTATATCTCTATATACACTATCTATATCTCTATATACACTATATATCTCTCTATATACACTATCTATCTCTCTCTAAATACACTATTTATCTCTCTATCTGCACTATCTATCTCTATATATCTGTCTGTCTGGTTGCCTTCGTTTCTTTCTCTAGCTACATTATCGATCTCCATATTTACACTATCTATCTCTCTCTAAATACATCTATCTATCTATCTATCTACACTATCTATCTCTCTATATCTGTATGTCTGGCTGCCCCCCTTTCTCTCTATCTACACTATCTATCTCTATATATACACTATCCATCTATCTCTCTATATCTACACTATATATATCTACACTAAATGTCTCTATATATACGCTATCTACACTATCTATCTCTCTATATCTGTATGTCTGGCTGCCCCCCTTTCTCTCTATCTACACTATCTATCTCTATATATACACTATCCATCTATCTCTCTATATCTACACTATATATATCTACACTAAATGTCTCTATATATACGCTATCTACACTATCTATCTCTCTATATCTGTATGTCTGGCTGCCCCCCTTTCTCTCTATCTACACTATCTATCTCTATATATACACTATCCATCTATCTCTCTATATCTACACTATATATATCTACACTAAATGTCTCTATATATACGCTATCTACACTATCTATCTCTCTATATCTGTATGTCTGGCTGCCTCCCTTTATCTCTATCTATCTATCTATATATATATACACTATCTATCTCTATATATACCTCTATCTACACTATGTATTTCTATATCTACACTATCTATCTCTCTATATCTGGCTGTCTGGCAGCCTGTCTTGCTCTCTCTATCTATCTCTATATCTACACAATCTATCTCTCTGTCTGGCTGCCTCCCTCTAGTTAAAGTACAAAAGGGAAAATAAATAAACATAAAAATGGGTTGTGTCTCTCTCTTTATCTATATCTCCCTCTCTGTCTCTCTCTATCTCTATCTCCCTCTCTGTCTCTCTCTTTATCTCTATCTCACTCTCTCTCTCTCTGCTCTCTCTGTCCATCCATATCTGTAACCTGAGCGGTGTAATAATGATGAACAGATACACGACTTGTAACTGTCTATTCATTCTGATGGGTCAGGTTTAATATTTGCATGCAAGTGGTGTGTGTGTGTGTGTGACGTGTGTGTGTGCTGCAGTTCGCCCATCCTCCTCGCCTCTATCCCATCCTCTGCAACAACGACGCTGTCTGTCTCTGCAGTCAGGGGACAGAGCCAGCGCGGCGGAGCCCAACTCTTACAGCCACCGCCATCCCACAGTACACAAAGGACCTCCTTTATTTCAATCCACTCAACTACATTACCAGAGCCTCCTTACGCAACACACAGTAACTCATTTTCTCTCTCTCTCTGGGTTCCCCCCCCCGGTCAGAACGGACGGTTTTAAAGATATCATGTCTTCTAATGGCTGTTGTACCGGCGGCGGAGACGTCCTGCAGATCCAACTCGGGCTGATTAACGCCGGGAATAAATATCTCACGGCTGAAACGTTTGGCTTTAAAATCAACGCCTCCGCACCGAGTCTGAAGAAGAGGCAGATGTGGACGTTGGAGCAGAACACCGGCGGCGACACGGCGGGAGACTCTAGCGGCAGCGTGGTGTTCCTCCGGTCACATCTCGGACGGTACCTGGGTACCGATAAAGACGGGAACGTTACCGGGGAGAGCGAGTCGCCAGGCAAAGACTGCAGGTTCGTGTTGACGGCGCACGATGACGGCCGCTGGTCGCTGCTCTCTGAGCCCCACGGGAGGTACCTGGGAGGCAGCGAAGACCGGATCAGCTGCTTCGCTCAGGTATGTCCTTTGGGGGTGGGGGCAAGGAGTTGTGTGTGCATCCTGGAGGGGGCAAGGAGTTGCGTGTGCATCCTGGAGGGGGCAAGGAGTTGCGTGTGCATCCTGGAGGGGGGCAAGGAGTTGTGTGTGCATCCTGAGGGGGCAAGGAGTTGTGTGTGCATCCTGAGGGGGCAAGGAGTTGTGTGTGCATCCTGAGGGGGCAAGGAGTTGTGTGTGCATCCTGGGGGGGCAAGGAGTTGTGTGTGCATCCTGGGGGCAAGGAGTTGTGTGTGCATCCTGAGGGGGCAAGGAGTTGTGTGTGCATCCTGGGGGGCAAGGAGTTGTGTGTGCATCCTGGGGGGGCAAGGAGTTGTGTGTGCATCCTGGGGGCAAGGAGTTGTGTGTGCATCCTGGGGGGGCAAGGAGTTGTGTGTGCATCCTGGGGGCAAGGAGTTGTGTGTGCATCCTGGGGGCAAGGAGTTGTGTGTGCATCCTGGGGGCAAGGAGTTGTGTGTGCATCCTGGGGGGGCAAGGAGTTGTGTGTGCATCCTGGGGGCAAGGAGTTGTGTGTGCGTCCTGGGGGGGCAAGGAGTTGTGTGTGCATCCTGGGGGGCAAGGAGTTGTGTGTGCATCCTGGGGGCAAGGAGTTGTGTGTGCGTCCTGGGGGCAAGGAGTTGTGTGTGCATCCTGGGGGCAAGGAGTTGTGTGTGCATCCTGGGGGCAAGGAGTTGTGTGTGCATCCTGGGGGGGCAAGGAGTTGTGTGTGCATCCTGGGGGCAAGGAGTTGTGTGTGCATCCTGGGGGCAAGGAGTTGTGTGTGCATCCTGGGGGCAAGGAGTTGTGTGTGCATCCTGGGGGCAAGGAGTTGTGTGTGCATCCTGGGGGCAAGGAGTTGTGTGTGCATCCTGGGGGCAAGGAGTTGTGTGTGCATCCTGGGGGGGCAAGGAGTTGTGTGTGCATCCTGGGGGGCAAGGAGTTGTGTGTGCATCCTGGGGGCAAGGAGTTGTGTGTGCATCCTGGGGGGGCAAGGAGTTGTGTGTGCATCCTGGGGGGGCAAGGAGTTGTGTGTGCATCCTGGGGGCAAGGAGTTGTGTGTGCATCCTGGGGGGCAAGGAGTTGTGTGTGCATCCTGGGGGGGCAAGGAGTTGTGTGTGCATCCTGGGGGCAAGGAGTTGTGTGTGCATCCTGGGGGCAAGGAGTTGTGTGTGCATCCTGGGGGCAAGGAGTTGTGTGTGCATCCTGGGGGCAAGGAGTTGTGTGTGCATCCTGGGGGCAAGGAGTTGTGTGTGCATCCTGGGGGCAAGGAGTTGTGTGTGCATCCTGGGGGGGCAAGGAGTTGTGTGTGCATCCTGGGGGGGCAAGGAGTTGTGTGTGCATCCTGGGGGGCAAGGAGTTGTGTGTGCATCCTGGGGGCAAGGAGTTGTGTGTGCATCCTGGGGGCAAGGAGTTGTGTGTGCATCCTGGGGGCAAGGAGTTGTGTGTGCATCCTGGGGGGGGGCAAGGAGTTGTGTGTGCATCCTGGGGGGCAAGGAGTTGTGTGTGCATCCTGGGGGCAAGGAGTTGTGTGTGCATCCTGGGGGCAAGGAGTTGTGTGTGCATCCTGGGGGGCAAGGAGTTGTGTGTGCATCCTGGGGGCAAGGAGTTGTGTGTGCATCCTGGGGGCAAGGAGTTGTGTGTGCATCCTGGGAGGGGCAAGGAGTTGTGTGTGCATCCTGGGGGGCAAGGAGTTGTGTGTGCATCCTGGGGGCAAGGAGTTGTGTGTGCATCCTGGGGGCAAGGAGTTGTGTGTGCATCCTGGGGGCAAGGAGTTGTGTGTGCATCCTGGGGGCAAGGAGTTGTGTGTGCATCCTGGGGGCAAGGAGTTGTGTGTGCATCCTGGGGGCAAGGAGTTGTGTGTGCATCCTGGGGGGACAAGGAGTTGTGTGTGCATCCTGGGGGGCAAGGAGTTGTGTGTGCATCCTGGGGGGGCAAGGAGTTGTGTGTGCGTCCTGGGGGCAAGGAGTTGTGTGTGCATCCTGGGGGCAAGGAGTTGTGTGTGCATCCTGGGGGGCAAGGAGTTGTGTGTGCATCCTGGGGGGGCAAGGAGTTGTGTGTGCGTCCTGGGGGCAAGGAGTTGTGTGTGCATCCTGGGGGCAAGGAGTTGTGTGTGCGTCCTGGGGGCAAGGAGTTGTGTGTGCATCCTGGGGGCAAGGAGTTGTGTGTGCGTCCTGGGGGCAAGGAGTTGTGTGTGCATCCTGGGGGGGCAAGGAGTTGTGTGTGCATCCTGGGGGCAAGGAGTTGTGTGTGCATCCTGGGGGCAAGGAGTTGTGTGTGCATCCTGAGGGGGCAAGGAGTTGTGTGTGCGTCCTGGGGGGCAAGGAGTTGTGTGTGCATCCTGGGGGCAAGGAGTTGTGTGTGCGTCCTGGGGGCAAGGAGTTGTGTGTGCGTCCTGGGGGCAAGGAGTTGTGTGCGTCCTGGGGGCAAGGAGTTGTGTGTGCATCCTGGGGGCAAGGAGTTGTGTGTGCATCCTGGGGGCAAGGAGTTGTGTGTGCATCCTGGGGGGGCAAGGAGTTGTGTGTGCATCCTGGGGGCAAGGAGTTGTGTGTGCATCCTGGGGGCAAGGAGTTGTGTGTGCATCCTGGGGGGGCAAGGAGTTGTGTGTGCATCCTGGGGGGGGGCAAGGAGTTGTGTGTGCATCCTGGGGGCAAGGAGTTGTGTGTGCATCCTGGGGGCAAGGAGTTGTGTGTGCATCCTGGGGGCAAGGAGTTGTGTGTGCATCCTGGGGGCAAGGAGTTGTGTGTGCATCCTGGGGGGCAAGGAGTTGTGTGTGCATCCTGGGGGGCAAGGAGTTGTGTGTGCATCCTGGGGGCAAGGAGTTGTGTGTGCATCCTGGTTTCAGAGACTAGACGTAACATAGTTAACGTA
This sequence comes from Brachymystax lenok tsinlingensis, assembly GCA_030435695.1. Lineage (NCBI taxonomy): Eukaryota > Metazoa > Chordata > Actinopteri > Salmoniformes > Salmonidae > Brachymystax > Brachymystax lenok. The sequence goes on from CM059812.1 coordinate 46,682,103, forward strand.
AATCGGGGACATTTTAAATGAGTAATTTAATGTTACATTTCGTGTCTTTACAAGACAGAAGGTGGGGTGGTTGGTGGGGCTGGATGTGTGGTCGGTATATACATCTAGCTGGCAAACCCAAAGGTTATGTGTTCCAATCTCATCATGGACAACTTGAGCTTTTTAGTTTCTGAGACACTTTGCAACTACTTAGCATGTTAGCAAATCCTTTTACCCATAACCCTTTTAAACCTAACTCCTAACCTTAACCCTTTTAAACCTAACTCCTAACCTTAACCTTAACCCTTTTAAACCTAACTCCTAACCTTAACCTTAACCCTTTAAACCTAACTCCTAACCTTAACCTTAACCCTTTTAAACCTAACTCCTATCCTTAACCTTAACCCTTTTAAACCTAACTCCTAACCTTAACCCTTTTAAACCTAACTCCTAACTCCTAACCTTAACCCTTTTAAACCTAACTCCTAACCTTAACCGTAACCCTTTTAAACCTAACTCCTAACCTTAACCTTAACCCTTTAAACCTAACTCCTAACCTTAACCTTAACCCTTTTAAACCTAACTCCTAACCTTAACCTTAACCCTTTAAACCTAACTCCTAACCTTAACCTTAACCCTTTTAAACCTAACTCCTAACCTTAACCCTTTTAAACCTAACTCCTAACCTTAACCCTTTTAAACCTAACTCCTAACCTTAACCTTAACCCTTTTAAACCTAACTCCTAACCTTAACCTTAACCCTTTTAAACCTAACTCCTAACCTTAACCCTTTTAAACCTAACTCCTAACCTTAACCTTAACCCTTTTAAACCTAACTCCTAACCTTAACCCTTTTAAACCTAACTCCTAACTCCTAACCTTAACCCTTTTAAACCTAACTCCTAACCTTAACCTTAACCCTTTAACCTAACTCCTAACCTTAACCTTAACCCTTTAACCTAACTCCTATCCTTAACCTTAACCCTTTTAAACCTAACTCCTAACCTTAACCCTTTTAAACCTAACTCCTAACTCCTAACCTTAACCCTTTTAAACCTAACTCCTAACCTTAACCTTAACCCTTCTACTGTTTTACCATGTAGCGGTGTAGCTAACTACTGGAACTACACACTACTGTTTTACCATGTAGAGGTGTAGCTAACTACTGGAACTACACACTACTGTTTTACCATGTAGCGGTGTAGCTAACTACTGGAACTACACACTACTGTTTTACCATGTAGAGGTGTAGCTAACTACTGGAACTACACACTACTGTTTTACCATGTAGCGGTGTAGCTAACTACTGGAACTACACACTACTGTTTTACCATGTAGCGGTGTAGCTAACTACTGGAACTACACACTACTGTTTTACCATGTAGCGGTGTAGCTAACTACTGGAACTACACACTACTGTTTTACCATGTAGCTGTGTAGCTAACTACTGGAACTACACACTACTGTTTTACCATGTAGCGGTGTAGCTAACTACTGGAACTACACACTACTGTTTTACCATGTAGCGGTGTAGCTAACTACTGGAACTACACACTACTGTTTTACCATGTAGCGGTGTAGCTAACTACTGGAACTACACACTACTGTTTTACCATGTAGCGGTGTAGCTAACTACTGGAACTACACACTACTGTTTTACCATGTAGAGGTGTAGCTAACTACTGGAACTACACACTACTGTTTTACCATGTAGCGGTGTAGCTAACTACTGGAACTACACACTACTGTTTTACCATGTAGCGGTGTAGCTAACTACTGGAACTACACACTACTGTTTTACCATGTAGAGGTGTAGCTAACTACTGGAACTACACACTACTGTTTTACCATGTAGAGGTGTAGCTAACTACTGGAACTACACACTACTGTTTTACCATGTAGCGGTGTAGCTAACTACTGGAACTACACACTACTGTTTTACCATGTAGAGGTGTAGCTAACTACTGGAACTACACACTACTGTTTTACCATGTAGCGGAGTAGCTAACTACTGGAACTACACACTACTGTTTTACCATGTAGCGGTGTAGCTAACTACTGGAACTACACACTACTGTTTTACCATGTAGCGGTGTAGCTAACTACTGGAACTACACACTACTGTTTTACCATGTAGAGGTGTAGCTAACTACTGGAACTACACACTACTGTTTTACCATGTAGAGGTGTAGCTAACTACTGGAACTACACACTACTGTTTTACCATGTAGAGGTGTAGCTAACTACTGGAACTACACACTACTGTTTTACCATGTAGAGGTGTAGCTAACTACTGGAACTACACACTACTGTTTTACCATGTAGAGGTGTAGCTAACTACTGGAACTACACACTACTGTTTTACCATGTAGAGGTGTAGCTAACTACTGGAACTACACACTACTGTTTTACCATGTAGAGGTGTAGGAACTTAGTCTACTTACAGTTGAGAGTTAGAATAGTAGAATTTCGAAATTTGGTTGTGCATCAGCAGTTTTTTGCTAAGTTAGTTATCTAAACTTGTTATCGTGGTTGAATTACCGCCGGTTGGCCCCCACATTGATTTTGCTAGTCAGTCTCACGCAGATATCATATTTTAAAAACTGCAAACATTTCTCTCCACCCGATCGAAAAATGTGTCTCGGCATTGACTCCCTGTCTAAATAAAGAGACCTTGGTCTCGGCATTGACTCCCTGTCTAAATAAAGAGACCTTGGTCTCGGCATTGACTCCCTGTCTAAATAAAGAGACCTTAGGGGGGGCACTACAATTTTTGTTCGCTGTGGATGTGGGTACGCAGACCTGCGAGCAAGGATATGTGTATGTACCGTGTATAAACATAGGATGTGTGTATGTAACGTGTATAAACATAGGATGTGTGTGTGTAACGTGTATAAACATAGGATGTGTGTATGTAACGTGTATAAACATAGGATGTGTGTATGTACCGTGTATAAACATAGGATGTGTGTATGTAACGTGTATAAACATAGGATGTGTGTATGTAACGTGTATAAACATAGGATGTGTGTATGTAAGCGTGTATAAACATAGGATGTGTGTATGTAACGTGTATAAACATAGGATGTGTGTATGTAACGTGTATAAACATAGGATGTGTGTATGTAACGTGTATAAACATAGGATGTGTGTATGTAACGTGTATAAACATAGGATGTGTGTATGTAACGTGTATAAACATAGGATGTGTGTATGTAAGCGTGTATAAACATAGGATGTGTGTATGTAACGTGTATAAACATAGGATGTGTGTATGTAACGTGTATAAACATAGGATGTGTGTGTGTAACGTGTATAAACATAGGATGTGTGTGTGTAACGTGTATAAACATAGGATGTGTGTATGTAACGTGCATAAACATAGGATGTGTGTATGTAACGTGCATAAACATAGGATGTGTGTATGTAACGTGTATAAACATAGGATGTGTGTATGTAACGTGTATAAACATAGGATGTGTGTATGTAACGTGTATAAACATAGGATGTGTGTGTGTAACGTGTATAAACATAGGATGTGTGTGTGTAACGTGTATAAACATAGGATGTGTGTATGTAACGTGTATAAACATAGGATGTGTGTATGTAACGTGTATAAACATAGGATGTGTGTATGTAACGTGTATAAACATAGGATGTGTGTATGTAACGTGTATAAACATAGGATGTGTGTATGTAACGTGTATAAACATAGGATGTGTGTGTGTAACGTGTATAAACATAGGATGTGTGTATGTAACGTGTATAAACATAGGATGTGTGTATGTAACGTGTATAAACATAGGATGTGTGTATGTAACGTGTATAAACATAGGATGTGTGTATGTAACGTGTATAAACATAGGATGTGTGTATGTAACGTGTATAAACATAGGATGTGTGTATGTAACGTGTATAAACATAGGATGTGTGTATGTAACGTGTATAAACATAGGATGTGTGTGTTCCAGACGGTATCCGCAACAGAGAAGTGGTGTGTCCACCTGGCCATGCATCCCCAGGTAACTAACACACACACACACACACACACACACACACACACACCACCCTGCCTGCAAACCCCTCTGACCTCTAACCCCCCCCCAGGTGAACCTGTTCAGCCTGGCCAGGAAGCGTTATGCCCACTTGACCTCCAACCCCGACCACTCTGAGGTGTCTATAGACCGTGACGTCCCGTGGGGGGTGGACTCTCTGGTCACCCTGGTGTTCCTGGACCAGCGCTACCATCTCCAGACCTCTGATAACCGCTTCCTGAAGAACGACGGCAGCCTGGAGGCCACGCCAGACAAAACCACAGGATACACGCTGGAGTTCCGCTCCGGCAAGGTGGCGTTCAGGGATTGCTCCGGGCGCTACCTGGCGCCGTCGGGGCCGAGCGGGACCATGAAGAGCGGGAAGAACAGCCGCGTGGGGAAGGATGAGATGTTCTCTCTGGAGCAGAGTCACCCTCAGGTGGTTCTCACCGCCGGCAACGAGAGGAACGTCTCCATCAGGCAAGGTAGGACCAACACAACCTTCTAGAACCTTACCAGGCAAGATAGGACCAACACAACCTTAGTGGAACCTTACTAGAACCTTACCAGGGAAGATAGGACCAACACAACCTTAGTGGAACCTTACTAGAACCTTACCAGGGAAGATAGGAGCAACACAACCTTAGTGGAACCTTACCAGGGACGATAGGGCCAACACAACCTTAGTGGAACCTTACCAGGGACGATAGGACCAACACAACCTTAGTGGAACCTTACCAGGGACGATAGGACCAACACAACCTTAGTGGAACCTTACCAGGGACGATAGGACCAACACAACCTTAGTGGAACCTTACCAGGGACGATAGGACCAACACAACCTTAGTGGAACCTTACCAGGGACGATAGGACCAACCCAACCTTAGTGGAACCTTACCAGGGACGATAGGACCAACCCAACCTTATTATAACCTTACCAGGAAAAATAGGATCAACACAACCTTAGTGGAACCTTACCAGGGACGATAGGACCAACACAACCTTAGTGGAACCTTACCAGGGACGATAGGACCAACCCAACCTTAGTGGAACCTTACCAGGGACGATAGGACCAACACAACCTTATTATAACCTTACCAGGAAAAATAGGATCAACACAAAAATAGGAGCAACACAACCTTACCAACCTTACCAGGTAAGAACAACCACAACCTAGAACTAGAGCCTTGTAGAGCATTCCTAGAACATCCACCAGGCAAAGTAGGACACGCAGAACTAGAATGAGGTGATCTATAATGGTAGCGCCTCATCAGAATTGACCTCATCTCTTCAAACAGTTCGTAACTTTAAAAGAACAAAAGCACCCAAAGGAAACGAGTTTGGCACAGTAGAGGAAGTTCCCGGTCGTGTTTCTAGTCTGATGAAGACTCGGTGTTCCCGTGACCTTATTCGAACTTCTACGAGCACCTCAACCGACATAGGCTACCAACCACTAGTAGTGTCTTGGGAGTGTGATGCTGTCACGCTTCTCTTCTGAGGGAACAGACCAAGACGCAGCGATGTAGCCAGAATACATATTTAATTATAACACGGGAACGAGACGGAACAAAACAATACACGGAGAACGTAACGATGAACATAACTGACTAGACAAACACAGCTATGAACATACAATAACCCACGAACCCAGAGTGAAACCTACTAACCTAAATATGGTTCCCAATTAGAGACAACGACACACAGCTGCCTCTAATTGGGAACCATTACCCAACATAGAAACATGACACCTAGAACAGACAAAACCAAAACGCTCCAGCCTGTAAACTCGGGCCTGGGCGTTACAGATGCTTCCTCTGGAACAGGAGAGGAAAGAGGAGAGGAATGTTTTCATGTAGAGGAACTCATTCCACCTTTCTCTGGTGACATCGCTGTCTCTCACAGCTGGGAGGGGTTGTATTAGGGGCTCAGACAGGGGCAGATTAGAGTCTCCTCTCTCATCTTCTTTTACAGATTGAAGATCTCTTCCCCTCCCCCTCCTCTTCCTCCTCCTCTTTCCTCCTCCTCCTCCTCTTCCCTCCTCCTCTTTCCTCCTCATCCCCTCCTCCTCCTCCTCCTCCTCTTCCCTCCTCCTCTTCCCTCCTCTTTCCTCCTCCTCTTTTCTCCTCCTCCTCCTCCTCTTCCCCTACTCCTCTTTCCTCCTCTTTCCTCCTCTTTCCTCCTCCTCCTCCTCCTCCTCCTCCTCCTCCTCCTCCTCCTCCTCCTCCTCCTCTTCCCCTCCTCCTCTTTCCTCCTCCTCCTCCTCCTCCTCCTCTTCCTCCTCCTCCTCTTCCTCCTCCTCCTCCTCCTCCTCCTCCTCTTCCCCCTCCCCCTCCTCCTCCTCCTCCTCCTCCTACTCCTCTTCCCCTCCCCCTCCTCCTCCTCCTCCTCCTCCTCCTCCTCCGCCCTGCAGCATGTGTTTTCCATCTACTCTCCCTTGCCCCCCCTTCCTCCCTCTCTGCCCTTTTCTCTGTCCCCACCTCACCACTGAACACATTTTTCCGCAGAAATTCTATCCGACCTTTGTGGTCGGTCCCAGTTTAGAAACCGTGTGTGTGTGTGTGTGTGTGTGTGTGTGTGTGTGTGTGTGTGTGTGTGTGTGTGTGTGTGTGTGTGAGGGGGAGGGGTTAGAACAGCATAAGTCAGCAACTACTTTGAGAAAACTAAACGAGGGAGGTGCGGAGAAAAGAGATCTGCAGACTGAGAGAGATGGAGGAAGTTGAAAAGGAAGAGATGATGTGGCTCTCGCTGCGGGCGCTTCTCCGATCCTCCTCTACGCAGACGACACCGTTCTGTATACTTCTGGCCCTTCTTTGGACACTGTGTTAACAAACCTCCAGACGAGCTTTCAACGCCGTACAACACTCCTTCCGTGGCCTCCAACTGCTCTTAAACGCTAGTAAAACTAAATGCATGCTCTTCAACCGATCGCTGCCCGCATCTGCCCCGCCCGTCCAGCGTCACTACTCTGGACGGTTCTGACTTAGAATATGTGGACAACTACAAATACCTAGGTGTCTGGTTAGACTGTAAACTCTCCTTCCAGACTCACATTAAGCATCTCCAATCCAAAATTAAATCTAGAATCGGCTTCCTTTTTCGCAACAAAGCATCCTTCACTCATGCTGCCAAATATACCCTCGTAAAACTGACTATCCTATTGATCCTCGACTTCGGCGATGTCATTTACAAAATAGCCTCCAATACTCTACTCAGCAAACTGGATGCAGTATATCACAGTGCCATCCGTTTGGTCACCAAAGCCCCATATACTACCCACCACTGCGACCTGTATGCTCTCGTTGGCTGGCCCTCGCTTCAAATCTGTCGCCAAACCCACTGGCTCCAGGTCATCTATAAGTCTCTGATAGGTAAAGCCCAGCCTTATCTCAGCTCACTGGTCACCATAGCAGCACCCACCCGTAGCACGCGCTCCAGCAGGTATATTTCACTGGTCACCCCCAAAGCCAACACCACCTTTGGCCGCCTTTCCTTCCAGTTCTCTGCTGCCAGTGAATGGAACGAATTGCCAAAAATCACTGAAGTTGGAGACTCATATCTCCCTCACTAACTTTAAGCGTCAGCTATCAGAGCAGCTTACCGATCACTGCAGCTGTACACAGCCCATCTGTAAATAGACCATCCAATCAACTACCTCAAGCCCATATTTGTTTTTCTGCTCTTTTGCACACCAGTATCTCTACTTGCACATCCTCATCTGCACATCTATCACTCCACATAATCACACACACACTCGCCACTTAACGGAATGAACCATTGCATTTCTGTTAAAAAAAATGTGGTATCAAGACTGCCCCAAGTGTGCCTCATTTTGTTTATTAATACATTTTTAATGTTCATAACTGTGCTCTCTCCTCAAACAATAGCATGGCATTCTTTCACTGTAATAGCTACTGAAAATTGGACAGTGCCGTTAGATTAACAAGAATTTAAGCTTTCTGCCCAATATCAGATATGTCTATGTCCTGGGACATGTTCTTGTTACTTACAACCTCATGCTAATCGCATTAGCCTACGTTAGCTCGACCGTCCCGTGGAAGGGACACCGATCCCGAAGAAGATTTATTAAAGAGAGAGAGAAGCGGTATCAAATCAAATCAAATCAAATGTATTTATAAAGCCCTTCTTACATCAGCTGATGTCACAGAGTGCTGTACAGAAACCCAGCCTAAAACCCCCAAACAGCAAGCAATGCAGGTGTAGAAGCACGGTGGCTAGGAAAAACTCCCTAGAAAGACCAAAACCTAGGAAGAAACCTAGAGAGGAACCAGGCTGTGAGGGGTGGCCAGTCCTCTTCTGGCTGTGCCGGGTGCAGATTATAACAGAACATGGACAAGATTTTAAAATGTTCATAAAAGAGGCAGAACAGTTGAAACTGGAGAAGCAGCAAGGCCAGGTGGACTGGGGACATCAAGGAGTCATCAGGCCAGGTAGGCCTTGAGGAATGGTCCTAATACTCAGGTCCTCCGAGAGAGAGAGAGAGAGAGAGAGAGAGAGAGAGAGAGAGAGAGAGAGAGAGAGAGAGAGAGAGAGAGAGAGAGAGAGAGAGAAAGAAAGAGAGAGAGAGATAATTAGAGAGAGCATACTTAAATTCACACAGGACACCGGATAAGAGAGGAGAAATACTCCAGATATAACAGACGGACCCTAGCCCCCCGACACACAAACTACTGCAGCATGAATACTGGAGGCTGAGACAGGACGGGTCGGGAGACACTGTGGCCCCGTCCGACGATACCCCCGGACAGGGCCGGACAGGGCCAAACAGGCAGGATATAACCCCACCCACTCTGCCGAAGCACAGCCCCCACACCACTAGAGGGATATCGCCAACCACCAACTTACTACCCTGAGACAAGGCCGAGTATAGCCCACAAGATCTCCGCCACGGCACAACCCAAAGGGGGGGCAACCCGGACAGGAAGATCACGTCAGTGACTCAATCCACTCAAGCGACACCCCCAGGGACGGCATGGAAGAGCACCAGTAAGCCAGTGACAGCTCCCGTAATAGGGTTAGAGGCAGAGAATCCCAATGGAGAGGGGAACCGGCCAGGCAGAGACAGCAAGGGTGGTTCGTTGCTCCAGTGCCTTTCCGTTCACCTTCACACTCCTGGGCCAGACTACACTCAATCATAGGACCTACTGAAGAGATGAGTCTTCAATAAAGACTTAAAGGTCGAGACCGAGTCTGCGTCTCTCACATGGACAGGCAGACCATTCCATAAAAATGGAGCTCTATAGGAGAAAGCCCTGCCTCCAGCTGTTTGCTTAGAAATTCTAGGGACAGTAAGGAGGCCTGCGTCTTGTGACCGTAGCGTACGTGTAGGTATGTACGGCAGGACCAAATCGGAAAGATAGGTAGGAGCAAGCCCATGTAATGCTTTGTAGGTTAGCAGTAAAACCTTGAAATCAGCCCTTGCCTTAACAGGAAACCAGTGTAGAGAGGCTAGCACTGGAGTAATATGATCAAATTTTGGGGTTCTAGTCAAGATTCTAGCAGCCGTGTTCAGCACTAACTGAAGTGTATTTAGTGCTTTATCCGGGTAGCCGGAAAGTAAAGCATTGCAGTAGTCTAACCTAGAAGTGACAAAAGCATGGATAATTTTTTCAGCAGAGAGTGTGTGGGGAGGGGGATTTGAAGAGAGAGAGTGAGAGAGAGAGCATTCCAGGTGACTACCTCATAAAGCTGGTTGAGAAAATGCCAAGAGTGTGCAAAGCTGTCATCAAGGCAAAGGGTGGCTACTTTACATTTTCATTTGTTTAACACAGGTGTTGAAAAACACTGTTGACTGGTACTGTATATCTAATATATGTTGGGTATTAGTGAGTGATCTACTAGTATAGACTGGTACTGTGTATCTAATATATGTTGGGTGTTAGTGAGTGATCTACTAGTACAGGCTGGTACTGTATATCTAATATATGTTGGGTATTAGTGAGTGATCTACTAGTATAGACTGGTACTGTGTATCTAATATATGTTGGGTGTTAGTGAGTGATCTACTAGTACAGGCTGGTACTGTATATCTAATATATGTTGGGTATTAGTGAGTGATCTACTAGTATAGACTGGTACTGTATATCTAATATATGTTGGGTATTAGTGAGTGATCTACTAGTATAGACTGGTACTGTGTATATAATATATGTTGGGTATTAGTGAGTGATCTACTAGTTTAGACTGGTACTGTATATCTAATATATGTTGGGTGTTAGTGAGTGATCTACTAGTATAGACTGGTACTGTATATCTAATATATGTTGGGTGTTAGTGAGTGATCTACTAGTATAGACTGGTACTGTGTATCTAATATATGTTGGGTGTTAGTGAGTGATCTACTAGTATAGACTGGTACTGTGTATCTAATATATGTTGGGTATTAGTGAGTGATCTACTAGTATAGACTGGTACTGTATATCTAATATATGTTGGGTATTAGTGAGTGATCTACTAGTTTAGACTGGTACTGTATATCTAATATATGTTGGGTATTAGTGAGTGATCTACTAGTATAGACTGGTACTGTGTATATAATATATGTTGGGTGTTAGTGAGTGATCTACTAGTATAGACTGGTACTGTGTATCTAATATATGTTGGGTGTTAGTGAGTGATCTACTAGTATAGACTGGTACTGTGTATCTAATATATGTTGGGTATTAGTGAGTGATCTACTAGTATAGACTGGTACTGTGTATCTAATATATGTTGGGTATTAGTGAGTGATCTACTAGTTTAGACTGGTACTGTATATCTAATATATGTTGGGTATTAGTGAGTGATCTACTAGTATAGACTGGTACTGTGTATATAATATATGTTGGGTGTTAGTGAGTGATCTACTAGTATAGACTGGTACTGTGTATCTAATATATGTTGGGTATTAGTGAGTGATCTACTAGTTTAGACTGGTACTGTGTATATAATATATGTTGGGTATTAGTGAGTGATCTACTAGTTTAGACTGGTACTGTATATCTAATATATGTTGGGTATTAGTGAGTGATCTACTAGTATAGACTGGTACTGTGTATCTAATATATGTTGGGTATTAGTGAGTGATCTACTAGTTTAGACTGGTACTGTATATCTAATATATGTTGGGTGTTAGTGAGTGATCTACTAGTATAGACTGGTACTGTGTATCTAATATATGTTGGGTATTAGTGAGTGATCTACTAGTATAGACTGGTACTGTATATCTAATATATGTTGGGTATTAGTGAGTGATCTACTAGTATAGACTGGTACTGTATATCTAATATATGTTGGGTATTAGTGAGTGATCTACTAGTATAGACTGGTACTGTATATCTAATATATGTTGGGTATTAGTGAGTGATCTACTAGTATATACTGGTACTGTATATCTAATATATGTTGGGTATTAGTGAGTGATCTACTAGTATAGACTGGTACTGTGTATATAATATATGTTGGGTATTAGTGAGTGATCTACTAGTATAGACTGGTACTGTATATCTAATATATGTTGGGTATTAGTGAGTGATCTACTAGTATAGACTGGTACTGTATATCTAATATATGTTGGGTATTAGTGAGTGATCTACTAGTATAGACTGCGTTTTGATTGAAACTCAACCTTAAATAATTCCTAGTTTCACAACACAACGTTCACAATGAACCCTGTATAATCTCTGTGACTCCTCCCCCCTGATCCCAGGCATGGACCTTTCGGCCAATCAGGACGAGGAGGGTGACCAGGAAGTGTTCCAGGTGGAGATGAGTCGTGAGACAGGAAACAGGAAGTGTGCGTTCCGGACCGCTGCAGGGAAGTACTGGACCCTCACCGCCACCGGAGGACTGCAGTGTACCGCCTCAACTAAGTAATACACTATAATACACTATAATACACTATAATACACCATACTACACTATACTACACTATAATACACTATACTACACTATAATACACTATACTACACTATACTACACTATAATACACTATAATACACTATACTACACCATAATACACTATACTACACTATAATACACTATACTACACTATAATACACTATACTACACTATACTACACTATAATACACTATACTACACTATAATACACTATACTACACTACAATACACTATAATACACTATACTGCACTATAATACACTATACTACACTGTAATACACTATACTACACTATAATACACTATAATACACTATACTACACTATACTACACTATAATACACTATAATACACTATAATACACTATAATACACTATACTACTCTATACTACACTATACTACACTATAATACACTATACTACACTATAATACACTATACTACATTATACTACACTATACTACACTATACTACACTATAATACACTATACACACTATACTACACTATAATACACTATACTACACTATAATACACTATAATACACTATAATACACTACACACAGCCAGTAATACACTATACACACTACACACAGCCAGTAATACACTATAATACACTATACACACTACACACAGCCAATAATACACTATAATGCACTATACACACTACACACAGCCAGTAATACACTATAATACACACTACACACTACACACAGCCAGTAATACATTATAATACACTATACACACTACACACAGCCGGTAATACACTATAATACACTATACACACTACACACAGCCGGTAATACACTATAATACACTATACACACTACACACAGCCGGTAATACACTATAATACACTATACACACTACACACAGCCGGTAATACACTATAATACACACTACACACAGCCAGTAATACACTATAATGCACTATACACACTACACACAGCCGGTAATACACTATAATACACTATACACACTACACACAGCCAGTAATACACTATAATACACTATACACACTACACACAGCCGGTAATACACTATAATACACACTACACACTACACACAGCCGGTAATACACTATAATACACTATACACACTACACGCAGCCGGTAATACACTATAATACACACTACACACTACACACAGCCGGTAATACACTATAATACACACTACACACTACACACAGCCAGTAATACACTATAATACACTATACACACTACACACAGCCAGTAATACATTATAATACACTATACACACTACACACAGCCGGTAATACACTATAATACACACTACACACAGCCGGTAATACACTATAATACACACTACACGCTACACACAGCCAGTAATACACTATAATACAATATACACACTACACACAGACGGTAATATACTATAATACACTATACACACTACACACAGCCGGTAATACACTATAATACACACTACACACTACACACAGCCGGTAATACACTATAATACACACTACACACTACACACAGCCAGTAATACACTACACACACTATACACACTACACACAGCCAGTAATACACTATAATACACTATACACACTACACACAGCCGGTAATACACTATAATACACTATACACACTACACACAGCCAGTAATACACTATAATACACTATACACACTACACACAGCCGGTAATACACTATAATACACTTTACACACTACACACAGCCGGTAATACACTATAATACACTATACACACTACACACAGCCGGTAATACACTATAATACACTATACACACTACACACAGCCAGTAATACACTATAATACACTATACACACTACACACAGCCAGTAATACACTATAATACACTATACACACTACACACAGCCAGTAATACACTATACACACTACACACAGCCGGTAATACACTATAATACACTATACACACTACACACAGCCGGTAATACACTATAATACACTACACACACTACACACAGCCGGTAATACACTATAATACACTATACACACTACACACAGCCAGTAATACACTATACACACTACACACACTACACACAGCCGGTAATACACTATAATACACTATACACACTACACACAGCCAGTAATACACTATAATACACTATACACACTACACACAGCCGGTAATACACTATAATACACTATACACACTACACACAGACAGTAATACACTATAATACACTATACACACTACACACAGCCAGTAATACACTATAATACACTATACACACTACACACAGCCGGTAATACACTATAATACACTATACACACTACACACAGCCGGTAATACACTATAATACACACTACACACAGCCGGTAATACACTATACACACTACACACACTACACACAGCCGGTAATACACTATAATACACTTTACACACTACACACAGCCGGTAATACACTATAATACACTATACACACTACACACAGCCAGTAATACACTATAATACACTATACACACTACACACAGCCAGTAATACATTATAATACACTATACACACTACACACAGACAGTAATATACTATAATACACTATACACACTACACACAGCCGGTAATACACTATAATACACTTTACACACTACACACAGCCGGTAATACACTATAATACACTATACACACTACACACAGCCGGTAATACACTATAATACACTATACACACTACACACAGCCAGTAATACACTATAATACACTATACACACTACACACAGCCAGTAATACACTATAATACACACTACAACCACACACACACACACACACTCTACCTGCGACTCAGAACCCCTTAACGAAATATGTTTTCTTAACTGTGTGTGTGTGTGTGTGTGTGTGTGTGTCTGTAGGTCAGCTAACAGTCATTTTGATCTGGAGTGGTGTGAGGGGAAGGTTTCTCTCAGAGCCTCCAATGGGAAATATGTTGCTGCCAAGAGGAACGGACAACTGGCTGCTACCGTCGACAAAGCAGGTCAGTCCGTCATCACGGATACCATTACCGTAACCATGGCCGCAGCGGCCCAGTGAATCTGATCGATTGATTGGTCTCTCCAGGGGAGGCGGAGCAGTTCCTGATGAAGCTGATCAATCGGCCAATCATAGTCCTCCGTGGAGAACACGGTTTCATTGGCTGTCGTAAGGTTGGCACGGGAACGCTGGATTCTAACCGCTCCTCTTACGACGTCTTCCAGCTGGAGTTTAAAGATGGAGCCTACAGCCTCCGAGGTAAACAAACACACCTACACAGGGCCAGATGGAGCCTACAGCCTCCGAGGTACACAAACACACCTACACAGGGCCAGATGGAGCCTACAGCCTCCGAGGTAAACAAACACACCTACACAGGGCCAGATGGAGCCTACAGCCTCCGAGGTAAACAAACACACCTACACAGGGCCAGATGGAGCCTACAGCCTCCGAGGTAAACAAACACACCTACACAGGGCCAGATGGAGCCTACAGCCTCCGAGGTAAACAAACACACCTACACAGGGCCAGATGGAGCCTACGGCCTCCGAGGTAAACAAACACACCTACACAGGGCCAGATGGAGCCTACGGCCTCCGAGGTAAACAAACACACCTACACAGGGCCAGATGGAGCCTACAGCCTCCGAGGTAAACAAACACACCTACACAGGGCCAGATGGAGCCTACAGCCTCAGAGGTAAACAAACACACCTACACAGGGCCAGATGGAGCCTACAGCCTCCGAGGTACACAAACACACCTACACAGGGCCAGATGGAGCCTACAGTCCCCGAGGTACACAAACACACCTACACAGGGCCAGATGGAGCCTACAGCCTGTAAACAAACACACCTACACAGGGCCAGATGGAGCCTACAGCCTCCGAGGTAAACAAACACACCTACACAGGGCCAGATGGAGCCTACAGCCTCCGAGGTACACAAACACACCTACACAGGGCCAGATGGAGCCTACAGCCTCCGAGGTAAACAAACACACCTACACAGGGCCAGATGGAGCCTACAGCCTGTAAACAAACACACCTACACAGGGCCAGATGGAGCCTACAGTCCCCGAGGTAAACAAACACACCTACACAGGGCCAGATGGAGCCTACAGCCTCCGAGGTACACAAACACACCTACACAGGGCCAGATGGAGCCTACAGCCTCCGAGGTACACAAACACACCTACACAGGGCCAGATGGAGCCTACAGCCTCCGAGGTACACAAACACACCTACACAGGGCCCCAGGAAAATATATTTCATTTGTTGCCTGAGTCCGTTTCAGTTTTTTTTTTACTCCCAAATTCCGTTTTCTTCGTTTTTTGTCTTTCCAGGTTTCCGTTTTCCCCTTTTCTGGTTTTCGTTCTCAAAATCACACAAAAGTCCACAACAATGCTTTAAATCACATCAGTAGTTCACTTTCAAGGTCTAATTTTTTTTAAATATTTTTTCTTTTTGGGGGTTAAATATTTTATATTTTCTGGGTGTGTAGTAACCTTGTAATTTCAGAGCATGTGAGCTGAGTTCATCGCTCATAAACTGCTCCGTCGCTCCGTGGCCTTTCCTACTGCTCGGCTAAAAAACCAGGGGGACTGCTGTTCTGAGAACATAAAGGGGGTGCAACTCCTCAATATTAGGAAGGTGTTCCTAATGTTTTGTACACCTCCTGTCTAGATTCACAGGGGAAGTTCTGGTGCGTGGGGGAGGAGTCCGCAGTGGTGTGCAGCGGGGACACGCCCACCTACTTCCTGTTTGAGCTGTGTGACTACAACAAGATGGCGGTGCGTGCGCCGGGCGGGCGGTACCTTAAAGGAGACCACGCCGGGGTTCTGAAGGCCAACGCTGAGGGGGTGGACAACGCAACGCTCTGGGAGTACTGACCACCCTTATAGAGTTAACGCACGTCATTCTGGGTAACATCAATCACCCCGCCCTAGGCATCCTTTAAAACAAGTATACTCCGTCATAACAGACTTTATATGGGCAAATAGAATGTATAGAATAAAAAGGAACGTTTTAGATCTTCCTAAGTCTGAGGGGGGTTTAGATCTTCCTAAGTTTGAGGGGGGTTTTAACCTTCCTAAGTCTGAGGGGGGTTTAGACCTTCCAAAGTCTGAGGGGGGTTTTAACCTTCCTAAGTCTGAGGGGGGTTTTAACCTTCCTAAGTCTGAGGGGGTTTTAACCTTCCTAAGTCTGAGGGGGGTTTAGACCTTCCTAAGTCTGAGGGGGGTTTAGACCTTCCTAAGTCTGAGGGGGTTTTAACCTTCCTAAGTCTGAGGGGGTTTAGACCTTCCTAAGTCTGAGGTGTGTTTTAACCTTCCTAAGTCTGAGGGGTTTAGACCTTCCTAAGTCTGAGGGGGGTTTTAACCTTCCTAAGTCTGAGGGGGGTTTAGACCTTCCTAAGTCTGAGGGTGGTTTTAACCTTCCTAAGTCTGAGGGGGGTTTAGACCTTCCTAAGTCTGAGGGGGGTTTTAACCTTCCTAAGTCTGAGGGTGGTTTTAACCTTCCTAAGTCTGAGGGGGTTTTAACCTTCCTATGTCTGAGGGGGGTTTTAACCTTCCTAAGTCTGAGGGTGGTTTTAACCTTCCTAAGTCTGAGGGGGGTTTTAACCTTCCTAAGTCTGAGGGGGTTTTAACCTTCCTAAGTCTGAGGGGGGTTTTAACCTTCCTAAGTCTGAGGGGGTTTTAACCTTCCTAAGTCTGAGGGGGGTTTAGACCTTCCTAAGTCTGAGGGGGGTTTTAACCTTCCTAAGTCTGAGGGGGGTTTAGACCTTCCTAAGTCTGAGGGTGGTTTTAACCTTCCTAAGACTGAGGGTGGTTTAGACCTTCCTAAGTCTGAGGGGGGTTTAGACCTTCCTAAGTCTGAGGGGGGTTTTAACCTTCCTAAGTCTGAGGGGGGTTTAGATCTTCCTAAGTCTGAGGGTGGTTTTAACCTTCCTAAGTCTGAGGGGGGTTTAGACCTTCCTAAGTCTGAGGGGGGTTTTAACCTTCCTAAGTCTGAGGGTGGTTTTAACCTTCCTAAGTCTGAGGGGGTTTTAACCTTCCTAAGTCTGAGGGGGGTTTTAACCTTCCTAAGTCTGAGGGTGGTTTTAACCTTCCTAAGTCTGAGGGGGTTTTAACCTTCCTAAGTCTGAGGGGTTTTAACCTTCCTAAGTCTGAGGGGGTTTTAACCTTCCTAAGTCTGAGGGGGTTTTAACCTTCCTAAGTCTGAGGGGGTTTTAACCTTCCTAAGTCTGAGGGGGTTTTAACCTTCCTAAGTCTGAGGGGGGTTTTAACCTTCTTAAGTCTGAAGGGGTTTTAACCTTCCTAAGTCTGAGGGTGGTTTAGACCTTCCTAAGTCTGAGGGGGGTTTAGACCTTCCTAAGTCTGAGGGGGGTTTTAACCTTCCTAAGTCTGAGGGGGGTTTAGACCTTCCTAAGTCTGAGGGGGGTTTTAACCTTCCTAAGTCTGAGGGTGGTTTTAACCTTCCTAAGTCTGAGGGGGTTTTAACCTTCCTAAGTCTGAGGGGGGTTTTAACCTTCCTAAGTCTTAGGGTGGTTTTAACCTTCCTAAGTCTGAGGGGGGTTTTAACCTTCCTAAGTCTGAGGGGGTTTTAACCTTCCTAAGTCTGAAGGGGGTTTTAACCTTCCTAAGTCTGAGGGGGTTTTAACCTTCCTAAGTCTGAGGGGTTTTAACCTTCCTAAGTCTGAGGGGGTTTTAACCTTCCTAAGTCTGAGGGGGGTTTTAACCTTCTTAAGTCTGAGGGGGGTTTTAACCTTCCTAAGTCTGAGGGTGGTTTAGACCTTCCTAAGTCTGAGGGGGGTTTAGACCTTCCTAAGTCTGAGGGGGGTTTTAACCTTCCTAAGTCTGAGGGGGGTTTAGACCTTCCTAAGTCTGAGGGGGGTTTTAACCTTCCTAAGTCTGAGGGTGGTTTTAACCTTCCTAAGTCTGAGGGGGTTTTAACCTTCCTAAGTCTGAGGGGGGTTTTAACCTTCCTAAGTCTTAGGGTGGTTTTAACCTTCCTAAGTCTGAGGGGGGTTTTAACCTTCCTAAGTCTGAGGGGGTTTTAACCTTCCTAAGTCTGAAGGGGGTTTTAACCTTCCTAAGTCTGAGGGGGGTTTAACCTTCCTAAGTCTGAGGGGGGTTTTAACCTTCCTAAGTCTGAGGGGGGTTTTAACCTTCCTAAGTCTGAGGGGGGTTTAGACCTTCCTAAGTCTGAGGGGGGTTTAGACCTTCCTAATTCTGAGGGTGGTTTTAACCTTCCTAATTCTGAGGGTGGTTAAGACCTTCCTAAGTCTGAGGGTGGTTTTGACCTTCCAGACTTGGACTTGATATCAATTCACCACGCAGGGCTTTTACTTGTAGTTAAATGCACTAAAGAGGAACAATGGGTACATAATGAAGATGCTCATCGCCAGAGTCCTTTCCCCCCCCCTGTCTATTTCCAGAGGATATGGAAGAAAAATGAAACGGAATCTACAAGAACCAATATCACTGGCCTAGAAACACAACCCCTAAGGGGAACAATCCTTGGATAGCTTTTCAGAATTCACTGATACATTGGTCCCCATGGAAAACTAAAGGCATTTTCATGACAGAATAAAAAAAAAAGCAATTACAATTTTACACGAAACTTAAAAGTTTATATCACAAAATGTCGATTTTGAAATATTTTGGACATCAGAGCAACCTTTGAGTCATTTGAGTCAGAATCGATGTTCATATGATAGGTGAGATCTACACTACCGGTCAACAGTTTGGACACACCTACTCATTCAAGGGTTTTTCTTTATTTTTAGTATTTTCTACATTGTAGAATAATAGTGAAAACATCAAAACTATGAAATAACACATATGGAATCATGTAGTAACCAAAAAAGTGTTAAAGAAATCAAAATATATTTTATATTTGAGATTCTTCAAATAGCCACCCTTTGCCTTGATGACAGCTTCGCACACTCTTGGCATTCTCTCAACCAGCTTCACCTGGAATGCTTTTCAACATATGCTGAGCACTTGTTGTCTGTATTTCCTTCACTCTGCGGTCCGACTCATCCCAAATCATCTCAATTTGGTTGAGGTCGTGGGATTGTGGAGGCCAGGTCATCTGATGCAATACTCCATCACTCTCCTTCTTGGTAAATTAGCCCTTCCACAGGCTAGAGGTGTGTTGGGTCATTGTCCTGTTGAAAAACAAATTATAGTCCCACTAAGCCAAAACCAGATGGGATGGCGTATCACTGCAGAATGCTGTGGTAGCCATGCTGGTGAAGTGTGCCTTGAATTCTAAATAAATCACAGACAGTGTCACCAGCAAAGCACCCCCACACCATCACACCTCCTCCTCCATGCTTCACGGTGGGAACCACACATGCAGAGATCATCCGTTCACCTACTCTGCATCTCACAAAGACACGGCGGTTGAAACCAAAAATCTACAGTTTGGACTCATCAGACCAAAGGACAGATTTCCACTGGTTTAATGTCTATTGCTCGTGTTTCTTGGCCCAAGCAAGTCTCTTTCAAAGTCCTTGAAATGTTCCATATTGACTGGCCTGACTGGCATGTCTTAAAGTAATGACTGTCATTCCTCTTTGCTTATTTGAGCTGTTCTTGCCATAATATGGACTTGGTCTTTTACCAAATAGGGCTATCTTCTGTATACCACCCCTACCTTGTCACAACACAACTGATTGGCTCAAACACATTAAGAAGGAAAAAAAAATCCACTAATTAACTTTTAACAAGGCACACGTGTTAATTGAAATTCATTCCAGGTGACTATCTCATGAAGCTGGTTGAGAGAATGCCAAGAGTGTGCAAAGCTGTCATCAAGGCAAAGGGTGGCTACTTTTGAAGAATCTCAACTATATTTTGATTTGGTTAGCACGTGTTTGGTTACTACATGATTCCATATGTGGTATTTCATAGTTTTGATGTCTTCATTATTATTCTACAATGTAGAAAATAGTACAAATAGAGAAAAACCCTTGAATGAGTGTCCAAACTTTGGACCGGTAGTGTACTAATAAACCTTGCAGAGAGCCAATAAATTCTAGACATTAGTTTATACTGGATTAAGTGTACATTTTTCTTTAACTGTAATTTTGTTACGTTCCAACTTCCCTTCCATCTTGTGCCCAACAGCAGTTCCTTTTTAAGTCTTGGTTCCAATAGTTTATATATATATTTTTTATTTTCTAAAAGAGATACAAGACACGAAATTCACAAAACTTCATGTTTTAAGTGTAATTTTTTTTAACAATGACTCAATAATCCACCTGGGAATGTTATGATGTCATAATGTTATGGGTGGAGTTGGAGCGCTGGCTGTCAGATGTATTACAACGTAAACTTACTTTTAATCCGTCCGTCTGTCTGCACATTTCAAGACATGACACACGGAGGGGTGTAATGAGATACCCCAATATTCTTTTTTTTGGGGGCGGGACCATACTTTTTCTCGTCAATGATTTAGAAAAACGTTGACTTAAACTGGAAATCAAAATGATCCTCCCATCATTACAACAGTGGAGGAATCAAATGTTTATTTAAATATAGAAAAACGTGCGGGCTACGGGAGAAAAATACAACAGTGCAATTTGAGGCCGTGTTGCATAGAGTGCTACAAGCGCTGGAAAGTGCCAGGGGAGGGGGCGTGTACAATAGCAGTGGGAACATGTGGGTCTGAGCAGGTGTGATGTCATTGATGTTTGGTAACATCAGTGGTCTGTTTATTGTCTTTGTTTATGCATGTAGTTATTGTAAAATTCTATTTCAAAATGAAAACACACACTCACACTTAACAGTTAACACTCACACTTAACAGTTAACACTCACACTTAACAGTTATACACTTTACACTTAACAGTTATACACTTTACAGTTAACACTCACACTTAACAGTTAACACTCCACACTTAACAGTTAACACTCACACTTAACAGTTAACACTCACACTTAACAGTTATACACTTTACAGTTAACACTCACACTTAACAGTTAACACTCACTCTTTACAGTTATACACTTTACAGTTAACACTCACACTTAACAGTTAACACTCACACTTAACAGTTAACACTCACTCTTTACAGTTATACACTTTACAGTTAACACTCACACTTAACAGTTAACACTCACACTTAACAGTTAACACTCACTCTTTACAGTTATACACTTTACAGTTAACACTCACACTTAACAGTTAACACTCACACTTAACAGTTAACACTTTACAGTTATACACTTTCCAGTTAACACTCACACTTAACAGTTAACACTCACACTTAACAGTTAACACTCACACTTTACAGTTAACACTCACACTTAACAGTTAACACTCACACTTAACAGTTAACACTCACTCTTTACAGTTATACACTTTACAGTTAACACTTACACTTTACAGTTACACACGTAACAGTTAACACTCACGCTTTACAGTTATACACTTTACAGTTAACACTCACACTTTACAGTTATACACTTTACAGTTAACACTCACACTTTACAGTTATACACTTAACAGTTAACACTCACACTTAACAGTTAACACTCACACTTAACAGTTAACAGTTTACAGTTATACACTTTCCAGTTAACACTCACTCTTTACAGTTATACACTTTCCAGTTAACACTCACACTTAACAGTTAACACTCACACTTAACAGTTAACACTCACACTTTACAGGTAACACTCACACTTTACAGTTATACACTTTACAGTTAACACTTACACTTTACAGTTATACACTTTACAG
This sequence comes from Brachymystax lenok tsinlingensis, assembly GCA_030435695.1. Lineage (NCBI taxonomy): Eukaryota > Metazoa > Chordata > Actinopteri > Salmoniformes > Salmonidae > Brachymystax > Brachymystax lenok. Next base: position 46,704,727 of record CM059812.1, read on the forward strand.
TTAACACTCACACTTTACAGTTATACACTGTACAGTTAACACTCACAATTTACAGTTATACACTTTACAGTTATACACTTTACAGTTAACACTCACACTTAACAGTTAACACTCACACTTTACAGTTAACACTCACACTTTACAGTTATACACTTTACAGTTAACACTCACACTTTACAGTTATACACTGTACAGTTAACACTCACACTTTACAGTTATACACTTTACAGTTATACACTTTACAGTTATACACTTAACAGTTAACACTCACACTTAACAGTTAACACTCACACTTTACAGTTAACACTCACACTTTACAGTTATACACTTTACAGTTATACACTTTACAGTTAACACTCACACTTTACAGTTAACACTCACACTTTACAGTTATACACTTTACAGTTAACACTCAATCTTTACAGTTAACACTCACACTTTACAGTTATAGACTTTACAGTTAACAGTCACACTTTACAGTCATACACTTTGCAGTTAACACTCACATGTTACAGTTATACACTTTACAGTTAACACTCAAACTTTACAGTTATACACTTTACAGTTAACACTCACACTTTACAGTTATACACTTTACAGTTAACGCTCACACTTTACAGTTAACACTCACACTTTACAGTTATACACTTTACAGTTAACACTCAATCTTTACAGTTAACACTCACACTTTACAGTTATACACTTTACAGTTAACAGTCACACTTTACAGTCATACACTTTGCAGTTAACACTCACACGTTACAGTTAACACTCACACATCAAAACATCAATATACACATGTGGTGCCACATGACATCTAAATGTATGGCATCTCAGAGACCAAACGTTTCTCATCTGTCTGAACTCTTAACCATCTCAGAGACAGAACGTTTCTCATCTGTCTGAACTCTTAACCATCTCAGAGACAGAACGTTTCTCATCTGTCTGAACTCTTAACCCTCTCAGAGACAGAACGTTTCTCATCTGTCTGAACTCTTAACCATCTCAGAGACAGAACGTTTCTCATCTGTCTGAACTCTTAACCATCTCAGAGACAGAACGTTTCTCATCTGTCTGAACTCTTAACCATCTCAGAGACAGAACGTTTCTCATCTGTCTGAACTCTTAACCATCTCAGAGACAGAACGTTTCTCATCTGTCTGAACTCTTAACCCTCTCAGAGACAGAACGTTTCTCATCTGTCTGAACTCTTAACCATCTCAGAGACAGAACGTTTCTCATCTGTCTGAACTCTTAACCATCTCAGAGACAGAACGTTTCTCATCTGTCTGAACTCTTAACCATCTCAGAGACAGAACGTTTCTCATCTGTCTGAACTCTTAACCCTCTCAGAGACAGAACGTTTCTCATCTGTCTGAACTCTTAACCATCTCAGAGACAGAACGTTTCTCATCTGTCTGAACTCTTAACCATCTCAGAGACAGAACGTTTCTCATCTGTCTGAACTCTTAACCATCTCAGAGACAGAACGTTTCTCATCTGTCTGAACTCTTAACCATCTCAGAGACAGAACGTTTCTCATCTGTCTGAACTCTTAACCCTCTCAGAGACAGAACGTTTCTCATCTGTCTGAACTCTTAACCATCTCAGAGACAGAACGTTTCTCATCTGTCTGAAGTTGAGAACTGGTTAAAACTGGTTAGAACTGTCTAGAACCAGGTAACCCTGCCTACCTGTCTGTCTGTCTGTCCGGTCTACAGGGATCTCTATTGCACCCTGACTAGAACACACACACCTGTGGAACCATCGTTGAGAACTAGTTAGAACTGTCTAGAACCAGGTAACCCTGTCTGTCTGTCTGTCCGGTCTACAGGGATCTCTATTGCACCCTGACTAGAACACACACACCTGTGGAACCATCGTTGAGAACTAGTTAGAACTGTCTAGAACCAGGTAACCGTGTCTGTCTGTCTGTCCGGTCTACAGGGATCTCTATTGCACCCTGACTAGAACACACACACCTGTGGAACCATCGTTGAGAACTAGTTAGAACTGTCTAGAACCAGGTAACCCTGTCTGTCTGTCTGTCCGGTCTACAGGGATCTCTATTGCACCCTGACTAGAACACACACACCTGTGATGTCATACAGCGGCTGACGTAAATAAAGGATTCTAGAAACCGTGACGATCTGAAACCGTGTGTGTGTCTGTGACGTAATACACGTCTTCGTCGTGATGACGAAGAGCACAACTCTCTTTTTTTTTTAAATTATTGACTGGAAACACTTCGGCTGTCGTAAGCTCTGATTGGTCTAATATATCGTGGGCCGCTGCTATTGGCCCCGCGAGCACAGGGGGGGTGAATCCGATTTGGTTGTGGCCGTGCCTTGCTTGGTTTTCTATGTAACTCTGTTTCTTGGCACGTTTAATGAAACTGTTTTGGTTTTTCTTTCTTCTTTTTCATAAATGTGGCATTTTGTTTTTTGTTTTTTTGTATTTCAACTTAAAGCCCAATAAAACTTCACGTTGTGAAAAAAGAAGTTCCCTGAGAAACTCTTGTTTATTTTCTTCCTTTTAAATGTCCTGACTAGACGGATTGACAGGAGCACATGACTGCTGCTCCTGGCTCTCTGGAATGACGGGAAGCCTCAATCGCCGTCTTGACAACGTCGCTACAGCCCAACTCCCAGGCTGTCGGTCTGTGGAAAAGCCGGAGACAAACACTACACACATCCTCATCTCGCTAATCCATGAATCATTAGTATCACAGCTGGGAGGATTAGCATAGCCTCCGTTAGCTTAGCGTAGCATAGCTTTAGTTTCACCCCCAGATGACAGCATAGCTAATAGGGCAATAAGCTATAGCCTTAACCACCCACTCAGTTCACACAGCTCTCTCTAGACACACAGCTCTCTGGAGACACACAGCTCTCTGGAGACACACAGCTCTCTGGAGACACACAGCTCTCTAGACACACAGCTCTCTGGAGACACACAGCTCTCTGTAGACACACAGCTCTCTGTAGACACACAGCTCTCTGTAGACACACAGCTCTCTGGAGACACACAGCTCTCTAGACACACAGCTCTCTGGAGACACACAGCTCTCTGGAGACACACAGCTCTCTGGAGACACACAGCTCTCTCTAGACACACAGCTCTCTGTAGACACACAGCTCTCTGGAGACACACAGCTCTCTGGAGACACACAGCTCTCTGTAGACACACAGCTCTCTGGAGACACACAGCTCTCTGGAGACACACAGCTCTCTGTAGACACACAGCTCTCTGGAGACACACAGCTCTCTGTAGACACACAGCTCTCTGTAGACACACAGCTCTCTAGACACACAGCTCTCTGGAGACACACAGCTCTCTGGAGACACACAGCTCTCTGTAGACACACAGCTCTCTGGAGACACACAGCTCTCTGGAGACACACAGCTCTCTGTAGACACACAGCTCTCTGGAGACACACAGCTCTCTGTAGACACACAGCTCTCTGGAGACACACAGCTCTCTGTAGACACACAGCTCTCTGGAGACACACAGCTCTCTGGAGACACACAGCTCTCTGTAGACACACAGCTCTCTGTAGACACACAGCTCTCTGGAGACACACAGCTCTCTGTGTCCAGGTGAGCTTGTTTTTAACCCTAGGTAGTGTCCAGGTGAGCTTGTTTTTAACCCTAGGTAGTGTCCAGGTGAGCTTGTTTTTAACCCTAGGTAGTGTCCAGGTGAGCTTGTTTTTAACCCTAGGTAGTGTCCAGGTGAGCTTGTTTTTAACCCTAGGTAGTGTCCAGGTGAGCTTGTTTTTAACCCTAGGTAGTGTTGAGGTGGGCTTGTTTTTAACCCTAGGTAGTGTCCAGGTGAGCTTGTTTTTAACCCTAGGTAGTGTTGAGGTGAGCTTGTTTTTAACCCTAGGTAGTGTCCAGGTGAGCTTGTTTTTAACCCTAGGTAGTGTCCAGATGAGCTTGTTTTTAACCCTAGGTAGTGTCCAGGTGAGCTTGTTTTTAACCCTAGGTAGTGTCCAGGTGAGCTTGTTTTTAACCCTAGGTAGTGTCCAGGTGAGCTTGTTTTTAACCCTAGGTAGTGTCCAGGTGAGCTTGTTTTTAACCCTAGGTAGTGTCCAGGTGAGCTTGTTTTTAACCCTAGGTAGTGTCCAGGTGAGCTTGTTTTTAACCCTAGGTAGTGTCCAGGTGAGCTTGTTTTTAACCCTAGGTAGTGTCCAGGTGAGCTTGTTTTTAACCCTAGGTAGTGTCCAGGTGAGCTTGTTTTTAACCCTAGGTAGTGTCCAGGTGAGCTTGTTTTTAACCCTAGGTAGTGTCCAGGTGAGCTTGTTTTTAATCCTAGGTAATTGTAGTATGTGCGGTACTCCGTGTTTTGTACCAGTTGAGAACTTTGGTCTAATTCCATGAGATCAGGAACTTCTGGAAATAATCATTATTTTAGTATTTTGGGTGTGTACTGCCAGGGCACAGGTCTGCCTACTGACAGAAGGCACAGGTCATCTGCAAAGATTAGGCATTTAACCTCTGAATTGTGGAGACTAACACCAGGGGCTGAGGATTTTTCTAGAATAGTGGCCAATACGTTAATGTAAATATTGAAGAGTGCAGGGCTCAGATTGCAACCCTGGCGAAGGCCCCGCCCCTGGTTAAAGAATTCTGTTCTTTTCTTGCCAATTTTGATGATGAATGTATTGCCAGTATGATTTAACTATGTCATGTGTTTTCTCTCTCTCGCTCTCCAACAGAACAATGTTTTCTTTACTTTCTCCTTCTCTCTCTCTTCTCTCTTCTCTTCCTCTCGCTCTCCAACAGAACAATGAGTCACAGTATGAAGGAATGCAGCAGTCAGCTCAAAACACTGCCTGGTCTCTGTTTCACAATGCTCTCAGTCTCTTCACCGGTCTACACTTAAAAAACAGAGGATACAGGAGGTTCACAGTAACCTGGTTTAGTTTCTACTGAGAGGACAGAGACAGAGGATACAGGAGGTTCACAGTAACCTGGTTTAGTTTCTACTGAGAGGAGGACAGAGACAGAGGATACAGGAGGTTCACAGTAACCTGGTTTAGTTTCTACTGAGAGGAGGACAGAGACAGAGGATACAGGAGGTTCACAGTAACCTGGTTTAGTTTCTACTGAGAGGACAGAGACAGAGGATACAAGAGGCTCACAGTAACCTGGTTTAGTTTCTACTGAGAGGACAGAGACAGAGGATACAGGAGGTTCACAGTAACCTGGTTTAGTTTCTACTGAGAGGAGGACAGAGACAGAGGATACAGGAGGTTCACAGTAACCTGGTTTAGTTTCTACTGAGAGGAGGACAGAGACAGAGGATACAGGAGGTTCACAGTAACCTGGTTTAGTTTCTACTGAGAGGAGGACAGAGACAGAGGATACAGGAGGTTCACAGTAACCTGGTTTAGTTTCTACTGAGAGGACAGAGACAGAGGATACAGGAGGTTCATGGTCAATAGGTCAGTGCAATAAAACAATGATACCACCTTCTATCCTCACAATTAAACAATGATACCACCTTCTATCCTAACAATAAAACAATGATACCACCTTCTATCCTAACAATAAAACAATGATACCACCTTCTATCCTAACAATAAAACAATGATACCACCTTCTATCCTAAACAATAAAACAATGATACCACCTTCTATCCTAACAATAAAACAATGATACCACCTTCTATCCTAACAATAAAACAATGATACCACCTTCTATCCTAAACAATAAAACAATGATACCACCTTCTATCCTAACAATAAAACAATGATACCACCTTCTATCCTGACAATAAAACAATGATACCACCTTCTATCCTGACAATAAAACAATGATACCACCTTCTAGCCTAAACAATAAAACAATGATACCACCTTCTATCCTAAACAATAAAACAATGATATCACCTTCTATCCTAACAATAAAACAATGATACCACCTTCTATCCTAAACAATAAAACAATGATACCACCTTCTATCCTGACAATAAAACAATGATACCACCTTCTATCCTAAACAATAAAACAATGATACCACCTTCTATCCTAACAATAAAACAATGATACCACCTTCTATCCTAACAATAAAACAATGATACCACCTTCTATCCTAAACAATAAAACAATGATACCACCTCCTATCCTAACAATAAAACAATGATACCACCTTCTATCCTAACAATAAAACAATGATACCACCTTCTATCCTAACAATAAAACAATGATACCACCTTCTATCCTAACAATAAAACAATGATACCACCTTCTATCCTAAACAATAAAACAATGATACCACCTTCTATCCTGACAATAAAACAATGATACCACCTTCTAGCCTAAACAATAAAACAATGATACCACCTTCTATCCTAACAATAAAACAATGATACCACCTTCTATCCTGACAATAAAACAATGATACCACCTTCTATCCTGACAATAAAACAATGATACCACCTTCTATCCTAAACAATAAAACAATGATACCACCTTCTATCCTGACAATAAAACAATGATACCACCTTCTATCCTGACAATAAAACAATGATACCACCTTCTATCCTAACAATAAAACAATGATACCACCTTCTATCCTGACAATAAAACAATGATACCACCTATCCTGACAATAAAACAATGATACCACCTTCTATCCTAAACAATAAAACAATGATACCACCTTCTATCCTGACAATAAAACAATGATACCACCTTCTATCCTGACAATAAAACAATGATACCACCTTCTATCCTAACAATAAAACAATGATACCACCTTCTATCCTGACAATAAAACAATGATACCACCTTCTATCCTAACAATAAAACAATGATACCACCTTCTATCCTAAACAATAAAACAATGATACCACCTTCTATCCTGACAATAAAACAATGATACCACCTTCTATCCTGACAATAAAACAATGATACCACCTTCTATCCTAAACAATAAAACAATGATACCACCTTCTATCCTAACAATAAAACAATGATACCACCTTCTATCCTAAACAATAAAACAATGATACCACCTTCTATCCTAACAATAAAACAATGATACCACCTTCTATCCTAACAATAAAACAATGATACCACCTTCTATCCTAACAATAAAACAATGATACCACCTTCTATCCTGACAATAAAACAATGATACCACTTTCTATCCTAAACAATAAAACAATGATACCACCTTCTATCCTGACAATAAAACAATGATACCACCTTCTATCCTAAACAATAAAACAATGATACCACCTTCTATCCTAACAATAAAACAATGATACCACCTTCTATCCTAACAATAAAACAATGATACCACCTTCTATCCTAACAATAAAACAATGATACCACCTTCTATCCTAAACAATAAAACAATGATACCACCTTCTATCCTAACAATAAAACAATGATACCACCTTCTATCCTAAACAATAAAACAATGATACCACCTTCTATCCTAACAATAAAACAATGATACCACCTTCTATCCTAACAATAAAACAATGATACCACCTTCTATCCTAACAATAAAACAATGATACCACCTTCTATCCTGACAATAAAACAATGATACCACCTTCTATCCTAAACAATAAAACAATGATACCACCTTCTATCCTAACAATAAAACAATGATACCACCTTCTATCCTAAACAATAAAACAATGATACCACCTTCTATCCTAAACAATTAAACAATGATATCACCTTCTATCCTAACAATAAAACAATGATACCACCTTCTATCCTAACAATAAAACAATGATACCACCTCCTATCCTAACAATAAAACAATGATACCACCTTCTACCCTTCTACAATGATACCACAATAAAAATGAACAGTAAACATTACACTCACAGAAGTTCCAAAGTAATAAAGTCTCGCCCTCTCTCTCTCTCTCTCTCTCTCTCTCTCTCTCTCTCTCTCTCTCTCTCTCTCTGTCTCTCTCTCTCTCTCTCTCTCTCTGTCTCTCTCTCTCTCTCCCTCTCTCATTCTCTCTCTCTCTGTCTGTCTCTCTCTCTCTGTCTCCCTCTCTCTCTCCCCCTCTCTCTCTTTTTCTTGCTCTCTGTCAGTCTAATTATAGGGCTGGTCTGTCAGAAAGCCTTCTATTCATCCTCTACTCTGCGGCAGCGCCTCTGTCTCCACCGGCAACAGGGTTGCTATGGGAACAGGAGCCAAATAATGGGGGGATTGGGGTGTCTGGTCTAAAGGAGAGGAGAGGAGGGGGGAGAATAGGAGAGGAGAGGAAGGAGGAAAAGAGGAGAGGAGGGGGAGGAGAGGAGAGCGACAAGACACAGTGGAGAGAGAGACAAAGACGCAGTGGAGAGACAAAGACACAGTGAAGAGAGAGACAAAGACAGTGGAGAGAGAGACAAAGACACAGTGGAGAGACAAAGACACAGTGAAGAGAGACAGACAAAGACACACTGAGGAGACAAAGACACAGTGAAGAGAGAGACAAAGACACAGTGAAGAGAGAGACAAAGACAGTGGAGAGAGAGACAAAGACACAGTGGAGAGAGAGACAAAGACAGTGGAGAGAGAGACAAAGACACAGTGAAGAGAGAGACAAAGACAGTGGAGAGAGAGACAAAGACACAGTGGAGAGAGAGACAATGACAGTGAAGAGAGAGACAAAGACACAGTGGAGAGAGAGACAACAACACAGTGAAGAGAGAGACAAAGACACAGTGGAGAGAGAGAGACAAAGACACAGTGAAGAGAGAGAGACAAAGACACAGTGGAGAGAGAGAGACAAAGACACAGTGAAGAGAGAGACAAAGACACAGTGGAGAGAGAGACAACAACACAGTGGAGAGAGAGAGACAAAGACACAGTGGAGAGAGAGACAAAGACAGTGAAGAGAGAGACAAAGACACAGTGGAGAGAGAGACAACAACACAGTGGAGAGAGAGAGACAAAGACACAGTGGAGAGAGAGAGACAAAGACACAGTGAAGAGAGATCTAGCGTAGTGAATCATCTCCTCATGATGACCACCATGTGACCACCAAGTCAATTATGTTATAGTTTATATATATACACACACAGACTCTCTCTCTGTCTCTCTCTCTGTCTCTCTCTGTCTCTGTGTCTCTCTCTCTCCCCAGTCTCTACCCCCCCTCTGTTTTTAATGACAGTGTCTGTTAATCAGAGAACCTCTCCATTCTGTTAGTTCAACTCAAGCAATCACAAGGCTGTGTGTGTTTTATAATAGTATCCAGATGACTGGGTGAGGCTGCAGGCAGCTGCTGATCTCTCTCCGCTGCCAAACTACAGAGACAAGAACAGATATTACTGAGAGAGAGAGAGAGAGAGAGAGAGAGAGAGAGAGAGAGAGAGACACAGAGAGAGACACAGAGAGAGAGACACAGAGAGAGAGAGACACAGAGAGAATTTGACCATGAGAAAAATGGGTCAGATTATTTTTTTGGGCCAGAGAGCAGCGGAGAGAGGGTGGGAGTGAGTGTCAGTGAGTTCGATTCACTAACTGTGACAGTGGGAAAATATGGAGAGAGAGAGAGAGAGAGAGAGAGAGAGAGAGAGAGAGAGAGAGAGAGAGAGAGAGAGAGACAGAGAGAGAGGGAGGGAGAGGTTGGAAGGGAGATGGAGGATATGAATCTAGGCCAGGTTATGAAACCATGTTGCTTCAGCCTCTAGTCCTCTCTGCAGAGGGGGAGGGAGGGAGGGAGGGAGGAGAGGGAGGGAGGGAGGGAGGGAGGGAGGAAAGACCAGAGAGAAAGAAGAAACACTTAACAACACCGTGGTCTATATAGTTCCTATGTTACTGTCCCCATGACAGTGAATGTATATGTATTGTTCTCCTTGAAACATGACACTGAAATACTGTAGATTCCCATTCATTCCTATGGAGGTGGTCAGAACAGCGCCCCCTGTCGGTCATCTGATATATATAATATATATATGGTGTTTTCTCCTCATGAGGAGTATCATCAGAACAGCGCCCCCTGTCGGTCATCTGATATATATAATATATATATGGTGTTTTCTCCTCATGAGGAGTATCATCAGAACAGCGCCCCCTGTCGGTCATCTGATATATATAATATATATATGGTGTTTTCTCCTCATGAGGAGTATCATCAGAACAGCGCCCCCTGTCGGTCATCTGATATATATAATATATATATGGTGTTTTCTCCTCATGAGGAGTATCATCAGAACAGCCCCTGTCGGTCATCTGATATATATAATATATATATGGTGTTTTCTCCTTATGAGGAGTATCATCAGAACAGCGCCCCCTGTCGGTCATCTGATATATATAATATATATATGGTGTTTTCTCCTTATGAGGAGTATCATCAGAACAGCGCCCCCTGTCGGTCATCTGATATATATAATATATATATGGTGTTTTCTCCTCATGAGGAGTATCATCAGAACAGCGCCCCCTGTCGGTCATCTGATATATATAATATATATATATGGTGTTTTCTCCTCATGAGGAGTATCATCAGAACAGCGCCCCCTGTCGGGCATCTGATATATATAATATATATATCGTGTTTTCTCCTCATGAGGAGTATCATCAGAACAGCGCCCCTGTCGGTCATCTGATATATATAATATATATATATGGTGTTTTCTCCTCATGAGGAGTATCATCAGAACAGCGCCCCCTGTCGGTCATCTGATATATATAATATATATATGGTGTTTTCTCCTCATGAGGAGTATCATCAGAACAGCGCCCCCTGTCGGTCATCTGATATATATAATATATATATGGTGTTTTCTCCTCATGAGGAGTATCATCAGAACAGCGCCCCCTGTCGGTCATCTGATATATATAATATATATATGGTGTTTTCTCCTTATGAGGAGTATCATCAGAACAGCGCCCCCTGTCGGTCATCTGATATATATAATATATATATGGTGTTTTCTCCTCATGAGGAGTATCATCAGAACAGCGCCCTGTCGGTCATCTGATATATATAATATATATATGGTGTTTTCTCCTTATGAGGAGTATCATCAGAACAGCGCCCCCTGTCGGTCATCTGATATATATAATATATATATGGTGTTTTCTCCTCATGAGGAGTATCATCAGAACAGCGCCCCCTGTCGGTCATCTGATATATATAATATATATATATGGTGTTTTCTCCTCATGAGGAGTATCATCAGAACAGCGCCCCCTGTCGGGCATCTGATATATATAATATATATATCGTGTTTTTTCCTTATGAGGAGTATCATCGGAACTGTGTATAAATCTACCCTGATAATCCTCACTAATCTAGGAACTGTGTACAAATCTACCCTGATAATCCTCACTAATCTAGGAGCTGTGTATACATCTACCCTGATAATCCTCACTAATCTAGGAACTGTGTACAAATCTACCCTGATAATCCTCACTAATCTAGGAGCTGTGTATACATCTACCCTGATAATCCTCACTAATCTAGGAACTGTGTATAAATCTACCCTGATAATCCTCACTAATCTAGGAACTGTGTACAAATCTACCCTGATAATCCTCCCTATTAATGGAACTGTGTATAAATCTACCCTGATAATCCTATCAAATCATGGAACTGTGTGTAAATCTACCATCATATTCCTCACAAATCACAGAACTGTGTATAAATCTACCTAAATAATCCTCCCTAATCACAGAACTGACTACTACCCAGGTAGTGGGTGTATTCAGTTTGTAGGACTACTACCCAGGTAGTGTGTGGGTGTATTCAGTTTGTAGGACTACTACCCAGGTAGAGTGTGGGTATTCAGTTTGTAGGACTACTACCCAGGTAGTGTGTGTATTCAGTTTGTAGGACTACTACCCAGGTAGTGTGTGGGTGTATTCAGTTTGAAGGACTACTACCCAGGTAGTGTGTGGGTGTATTCAGTTTGTAGGACTACTAGTCAAAGTCAAAGTCACCATTATTAGTCAGTTGTACAACCAAATGCCTTCAACCGAAATGTGTCTTCCGCATTTAACCCAACCCCTCTGAATCAGAGAGGTGCGGGGGGCTGCCTTTAATCAACATCCACATCTTCGGCGCCCGGGGAACAGTGGGTTAACTGCCTTGTTCAGGGGCAGAATGACAGCTTTTTACCTTGTCAGCTCGGGGATTTGAACTTGCAGCCCTCCGGTTACAAGTCCAACGCTCTAACCACTAGGCTACCTGCCGCCCCATTAGTGTGTGTATTCAGTTTGTAGGACTACTACCCAGGTAGTGGGTGTATTCAGTTTGTAGGACTACTACCCAGGTAGTGTGTGGGTGTATTCAGTTTGTAGGACTACTATCCAGGTAGTGTGTGTATTCTGTTTGTAGGACTACTACCCAGGTAGTGTGTGTATTCAGTTTGTAGGACTACTACCCAGGTAGTGTGTGGGTGTATTCAGTTTGTAGGACTACTACCCAGGTAGTGGGTGAATTCAGTTTGTAGGACTACTACCCAGGTAGTGTGTGTGTATTCAGTTTGTAGGACTACTACCCAGGTAGTGTGTGGGTGTATTCAGTTTGTAGTACTACTACCCAGGTAGTGTGTGTATTCAGTTTGTAGGACTACTACCCAGGTAGTGGTGTATTCAGTTTGTAGGACTACTACCCAGGTAGTGGGTGTATTCAGTTTGTAGGACTACTACCCAGGTAGTGTGTGGGTGTATTCAGTTTGTAGGACTACTACCCAGGTAGTGTGTGGGTGTATTCAGTTTGTAGTACTACTACCCAGGTAGTGTGTGTATTCAGTTTGTAGGACTACTACCCAGGTAGTGGTGTATTCAGTTTGTAGGACTACTACCCAGGTAGTGGGTGTATTCAGTTTGTAGGACTACTACCCAGGTAGTGGGTGTATTCAGTTTGTAGGACTACTACCCAGGTAGTGTGTGGGTGTATTCAGTTTGTAGGACTACTACCCAGGTAGTGGTGTATTCAGTTTGTAGGACTACTACCCAGGTAGTGTGTGGGTGTATTCAGGTTGTAGGACTACTACCCAGGTAGTGTGTGTGGGGATTCAGTTTGTAGGACTAGTACCCAGGTAGTGTGTGGGTGTATTCAGTTTGTAGGACTACTACCCAGGTAGTGGGTGTATTCAGTTTGTAGGACTACTACCCAGGTAGTGGGTGTATTCAGTTTGTAGGACTACTACCCAGGTAGTGTGTGTGTGTATTCAGTTTGTAGGACTACTACCCAGGTAGTGTGTGTATTCAGTTTGTAGGACTACTACCCAGGTAGTGTGTGGGTGGTATTCAGTTTGTAGGACTACTACCCAGGTAGTGTGTGGGTGGTATTCAGTTTGTAGGACTAGTACCCAGGTAGTGTGTGGGTGTATTCAGTTTGTAGGACTACTACCCAGGTAGTGTGTGGGTGTATTCAGTTTGTAGGACTACTACCCAGGTAGTGTGTGTATTCAGTTTGTAGGACTACTACCCAGGTAGTGTGTGTATTCAGTTTGTAGGACTACTACCCAGGTAGTGTGTGGGTGGTATTCAGTTTGTAGGACTACTACCCAGGTAGTGTGTGGGTGGTATTCAGTTCATTCAATATCTAAAACATCATCATGAAGAAATAAATTGACAACAGGAACAATAGACTATCTAAGTTGAACTATACTATTTCTAGAACATTCCTTAGGTATGACATTGACCGCATATATCATATTCACATCAGGCTCCAATTGGTTAATAGTTACAAAATATTCATAAAAGAAATATGAAGACGATGTAATTATACTACAATACCTTGATAATGACATGCTAGCTCAATAGTATCCACAACCGGATTTGACCATAAGACCTTGAAACACCATATTCTTGATAAACACACTCTATGTCTTGAAGCAAAACAAATTGGAAAATAAATATAGCTCAAAACTCTAGCTATATAATGAACTTTCCGTCCAGTTATCTCTCTGTGGTAAATCTCTTCCTCACGATATCTGATTGGCACTGTTTCTCACTCAGAGGCTGATAAAAAATTATACTCTCATCTACAATACTATAGCCCCCTCTAGAGGAACAACAATGTATTACTATGGAATAACCTACAATACTATAGCCCCCTCTAGAGGAACAACAATGTATTACTATGGAATAACCTACAATACTATAGCCCCCTCTAGAGGAACTACAATGTATTGACTATGGAATAACCTACAATACTATAGCCCCCTCTAGAGGAACTACAATGTATTGACTACGGAATAACCTACAATACTATAGCCCCCTCTAGAGGAACTACAATGTATTGACTGTGGAATAACCTACAATACTATAGCCCCCTCTAGAGGAACTACAATGTATTGACTATGGAATAACCTACAATACTATAGCCCCCTCTAGAGGAACTACAATGTATTGACTACGGAATAACCTACAATACTATAGCCCCCTCTAGAGGAACTACAATGTATTGACTACGGAATAACTTACAATACTATAGCCCCCTCTAGAGGAACTACAATGTATTGACTACAGAATAACCTACAATACTATAGCCCCCTCTAGAGGAACTACAATGTATTGACTACGGAATAACCTACAATACTATAGCCCCCTCTAGAGGAACTACAATGTATTGACTATGGAATAACTTACAATACTATAGCCCCCTCTAGAGGAACTACAATGTATTGACTATGGAATAACCTACAATACTATAGCCCCCTCTAGAGGAACTACAATGTATTGACTATGGAATAACCTACAATACTATAGCCCCTCTAGAGGAACTACAATGTATTGACTATGGAATAACCTACAATACTATAGCCCCTCTAGAGGAACTACAATGTATTGACTATGGAATAACCTACAATACTATAGCCCCCTCTAGAGGAACTACAATGTATTGACTATGGAATAACCTACAATACTATAGCCCCCTCTAGAGGAACTACAATGTATTGACTATGGAATAACCTACAATACTATAGCCCCCTCTAGAGGAACTACAATGTATTGACTATGGAATAACCTACAGTACTATAGCCCCCTCTAGAGGAACTACAATGTATTGACTGTGGAATAAATGGTGTAAATTATGTGGGATTTTATTTGCCATTCTCTTTGCCTCATCCCGTTCAACCATACAATTCCTCCTCAATCCACGGTTCAGAACGCTCGGATCAACCCTACTCCTCGGCCAGAGTGCATCCAGTGTGCTCCCAGTGTGCTCCCAGTGTGCTCCCAGTGTACTCCCAGTGTGCTCCCAGTGTGCTCCCAGTGTGCTCCCAGTGTGCTCCCAGTGTGCTCCCAGAACTCTCCAAGAGCGAATCGCTATGAATTTTACGAATGGACAATCTGACAGCGCCCTCTGGCGCTCCAGATGGGAATTTAGGAACACAACCCCAATATATACATGAACTTTTCCGAACTTGTTTTTGTTGGGAAACACGAGGCTGCCTTTACATTAACCTGAAACCAATCGTGTAAACTACTTAAGTAACAAAATACTTTAAAGTACTTTTACTATTTATATTCTTGACAACTTTTACTTTTACTTCACTTTACGTTCCTAAAGAAAATTATATTGAACGGATGAGAGAGTCAGACTCATCCAGTGCCAAGACGGAGTTTACATTTTGTTCAACAGTTCTATGTTTTAATAGTTACCTAAAAAAACATTTACAAGTATTGTTTCTCGGCGATGGGTTGTAAAATAATAATAATGTTTATTTTTTCCTTTCTGACTAGCGTGTGTTGTTTTCTCTAGTCACAAGACATAATATTCTGTATGTGAGTTTTTGTGGAAAAACACTAGTTTACTACATTTCCCACAGTTCATTTGGTTATCGTCTAGGGTTGCCGCTGATTGGTCCGTGTTTAAAAAAAAAAAAGCTAAGGGGGCGTTTATCAACCTGTTTTTTAACCAATCGGTGCTGCGGATATGAATCTCCTCATCTGTGATTGGTCCATATATTTAAAAAAGCTAAGGAGCGTTTATCAACAGGTTTTTTTAACCAATCGGTGCTGCGTATATGAACCTCCTGCTCGTTAATTGGCCCATTTTAGATAAAACCCTCCCCCTGTCCCATTGTTGATTGGCTACGGCAGCTTGTAACTCAACCCGTGAGGACCAATCAGAGGCGGCTGTAACGAACAGCGCAGCATTTAAACTAGCAGCTTGTTGTTAAACCGAAGAGCAGCGGAGGGAGAGAAAACTACATTTATAACTTTTTATTAGTCAAATTATATTTAGTCTAAAAATAAAAAATACCATTGATTTCTTTTGGACATTTTACTCTAAAACATGTACGGCTTATTATTGTTTTAGTGAAGAGGTTTTTTCTTTTGAGGGGGGTTTTTGTTCTCGGAGACGGTAAAGCTAGTTAGCCTAAAGTCAGCTAGCTGTCCAACGTCTTTACATTTCTCTCTCTGTTGGATCTTTAGTTCTCTTTTTGTTTTAAAGAAGAGGTTTACACAACTTAGATATCTTTATTTTTCCACCTTTTTCGATCAACTAAAGAGCGTTCTATCTCTCATCGCTATGAGTGTCCCGGCGGTATCCAAGGCGCTGAATCCGCCGACACACGTCGACCCCAAGTCGGCTCCTCTCAAAGACATCCCCGATGTGCTGCTGGATCCGCGGAGCCTGAAGAGATACGCCCGGGGCCGGTTCCTGGGCAAAGGAGGCTTCGCCAAGTGCTACGAAATCACCGACCTGGAGACCAACGAGGTGTTCGCCGGTAAAGTGGTGCCCAAAGCCATGATCGTCAAGCCTCACCAGAGGGACAAGATGACCTCGGAAATCGCCATTCACAAGTCTCTCGACAATCCGCACATCGTCGGATTTCACGGCTTTTTCGAGGACGAGGACTTTGTTTATGTCGTTTTGGAAATTTGCAGGCGAAGGGTGAGATTGATGTATATATTTCTGGACTAGTTGTACTGTTTTAGTTATCTTGAGACGTCCTAGTCTAAGGAGGGGAAGGAAACCACAACGGGCAACGTGGATACTCTAGATACTTCAATTGAAAAAAAGTTGTTCATTAACCACAATTTGCCCACAAAAAGGGGACTAGTTACAATTGCATATAAGTAGATTAGGTTTATAGTGCTTTGTGCTTTTCAATTAAAGTTTATTTACAACTCGTGAACTTAAAAAAAAAAAAAAAGTAGTCAGCCCTTCTTGATTTTGTTCTAACTACTGACAGCTGGTTTCCTAGGCATGACAACTAATGGCCCAGTACATGTCTTCCCCCCCAGTCAGACATTCAGTAGTAAACCCTCAGAATACAAGTTAACCTGGTGATATAATAGCTGCTAACCCCCTCTCTGTGTCCCCCCAGTCAGACATTCAGTAGTAAACCCTCAGAATACAAGTTAACCTGGTGATATAATAGCTGCTAACCCCCTCTCTGTGTCCCCCAGTCAGACATTCAGTAGTAAACCCTCAGAATACAAGTTAACCTGGTGATATAATAGCTGCTAACCCCCTCTCTGTGTCCCCCAGTCAGACATTCAGTAGTAAACCCTCAGAATACAAGTTAACCTGGTGATATAATAGCTGCTAACCCCCTCTCTGTGTCCCCCCCCAGTCAGACATTCAGTAGTAAACCCTCAGAATACAAGTTAACCTGGTGATATAATAGCTGCTAACCCCCTCTCTGTGTCCCCCAGTCAGACATTCAGTAGTAAACCCTCAGAATACAAGTTAACCTGGTGATATAATAGCTGCTAACCCCCTCTCTGTGTCCCCCAGTCAGACATTCAGTAGTAAACCCTCAGAATACAAGTTAACCTGGTGATATAATAGCTGCTAACCCCCTCTCTGTGTCCCCCCAGTCAGACATTCAGTAGTAAACCCTCAGAATACAAGTTAACCTGGTGATATAATAGCTGCTAACCCCCTCTCTGTGTCCCCCAGTCAGACATTCAGTAGTAAACCCTCAGAATACAAGTTAACCTGGTGATATAATAGCTGCTAACCCCCTCTCTGTGTCCCCCAGTCAGACATTCAGTAGTAAACCCTCAGAATACAAGTTAACCTGGTGATATAATAGCTGCTAACCCCCTCTCTGTGTCCCCCAGTCAGACATTCAGTAGTAAACCCTCAGAATACAAGTTAACCTGGTGATATAATAGCTGCTAACCCCCTCTCTGTGTCCCCCCCAGTCAGACATTCAGTAGTAAACCCTCAGAATACAAGTTAACCTGGTGATATAATAGCTGCTAACCCCCTCTCTGTGTCCCCCAGTCAGACATTCAGTAGTAAACCCTCAGAATACAAGTTAACCTGGTGATATAATAGCTGCTAACCCCCTCTCTGTCCCCCCCAGTCAGACATTCAGTAGTAAACCCTCAGAATACAAGTTAACCTGGTGATATAATAGCTGCTAACCCCCTCTCTGTGTCCCCCCCAGTCAGACATTCAGTAGTAAACCCTCAGAATACAAGTTAACCTGGTGATATAATAGCTGCTAACCCCCTCTCTGTGTCCCCCAGTCAGACATTCAGTAGTAAACCCTCAGAATACAAGTTAACCTGGTGATATAATAGCTGCTAACCCCCTCTCTGTGTCCCCCAGTCAGACATTCAGTAGTAAACCCTCAGAATACAAGTTAACCTGGTGATATAATAGCTGCTAACCCCCTCTCTGTGTGTCCCCCCCAGTCAGACATTCAGTAGTAAACCCTCAGAATACAAGTTAACCTGGTGATATAATAGCTGCTAACCCCCTCTCTGTGTCCCCCAGTCAGACATTCAGTAGTAAACCCTCAGAATACAAGTTAACCTGGTGATATAATAGCTGCTAACCCCCTCTCTGTGTCCCCCAGTCAGACATTCAGTAGTAAACCCTCAGAATACAAGTTAACCTGGTGATATAATAGCTGCTAACCCCCTCTCTGTGTCCCCCCAGTCAGACATTCAGTAGTAAACCCTCAGAATACAAGTTAACCTGGTGATATAATAGCTGCTAACCCCCTCTCTGTGTCCCCCAGTCAGACATTCAGTAGTAAACCCTCAGAATACAAGTTAACCTGGTGATATAATAGCTGCTAACCCCCTCTCTGTGTCCCCCAGTCAGACATTCAGTAGTAAACCCTCAGAATACAAGTTAACCTGGTGATATAATAGCTGCTAACCCCCTCTCTGTGTCCCCCAGTCAGACATTCAGTAGTAAACCCTCAGAATACAAGTTAACCTGGTGATATAATAGCTGCTAACCCCCTCTCTGTGTCCCCCAGTCAGACATTCAGTAGTAAACCCTCAGAATACAAGTTAACCTGGTGATATAATAGCTGCTAACCCCCTCTCTGTCCCCCCCAGTCAGACATTCAGTAGTAAACCCTCAGAATACAAGTTAACCTGGTGATATAATAGCTGCTAACCCCCTCTGTGTCCCCCAGTCAGACATTCAGTAGTAAACCCTCAGAATACAAGTTAACCTGGTGATATAATAGCTGCTAACCCCCTCTCTGTGTCCCCCCCAGTCAGACATTCAGTAGTAAACCCTCAGAATACAAGTTAACCTGGTGATATAATAGCTGCTAACCCCCTCTCTGTGTCCCCTCCAGTCAGACATTCAGTAGTAAACCCTCAGAATACAAGTTAACCTGGTGATATAATAGCTGCTAACCCCCTCTCTGTGTCCCCCCAGTCAGACATTCAGTAGTAAACCCTCAGAATACAAGTTAACCTGGTGATATAATAGCTGCTAACCCCCTCTCTGTGTCCCCCAGTCAGACATTCAGTAGTAAACCCTCAGAATACAAGTTAACCTGGTGATATAATAGCTGCTAACCCCCTCTCTGTGTCCCCCCCAGTCAGACATTCAGTAGTAAACCCTCAGAATACAAGTTAACCTGGTGATATAATAGCTGCTAACCCCCTCTCTGTGTCCCCCAGTCAGACATTCAGTAGTAAACCCTCAGAATACAAGTTAACCTGGTGATATAATAGCTGCTAACCCCCTCTCTGTGTCCCCCAGTCAGACATTCAGTAGTAAACCCTCAGAATACAAGTTAACCTGGTGATATAATAGCTGCTAACCCCCTCTCTGTCCCCCCAGTCAGACATTCAGTAGTAAACCCTCAGAATACAAGTTAACCTGGTGATATAATAGCTGCTAACCCCCTCTCTGTCCCCCAGTCAGACATTCAGTAGTAAACCCTCAGAATACAAGTTAACCTGGTGATATAATAGCTGCTAACCCCCTCTCTGTGTCCCCAGTCAGACATTCAGTAGTAAACCCTCAGAATACAAGTTAACCTGGTGATATAATAGCTGCTAACCCCCTCTCTGTGTCCCCCAGTCAGACATTCAGTAGTAAACCCTCAGAATACAAGTTAACCTGGTGATATAATAGCTGCTAACCCCCTCTCTGTGTCCCCCAGTCAGACATTCAGTAGTAAACCCTCAGAATACAAGTTAACCTGGTGATATAATAGCTGCTAACCCCCTCTCTGTGTCCCCCCAGTCAGACATTCAGTAGTAAACCCTCAGAATACAAGTTAACCTGGTGATATAATAGCTGCTAACCCCCTCTCTGTGTCCCCCAGTCAGACATTCAGTAGTAAACCCTCAGAATACAAGTTAACCTGGTGATATAATAGCTGCTAACCCCCTCTCTGTGTCCCCCAGTCAGACATTCAGTAGTAAACCCTCAGAATACAAGTTAACCTGGTGATATAATAGCTGCTAACCCCCTCTCTGTGTCCCCCAGTCAGACATTCAGTAGTAAACCCTCAGAATACAAGTTAACCTGGTGATATAATAGCTGCTAACCCCCTCTCTGTGTCCCCCCCAGTCAGACATTCAGTAGTAAACCCTCAGAATACAAGTTAACCTGGTGATATAATAGCTGCTAACCCCCTCTCTGTGTCCCCCAGTCAGACATTCAGTAGTAAACCCTCAGAATACAAGTTAACCTGGTGATATAATAGCTGCTAACCCCCTCTCTGTGTCCCCCAGTCAGACATTCAGTAGTAAACCCTCAGAATACAAGTTAACCTGGTGATATAATAGCTGCTAACCCCCTCTCTGTGTCCCCCAGTCAGACATTCAGTAGTAAACCCTCAGAATACAAGTTAACCTGGTGATATAATAGCTGCTAACCCCCTCTCTGTGTCCCCCAGTCAGACATTCAGTAGTAAACCCTCAGAATACAAGTTAACCTGGTGATATAATAGCTGCTAACCCCCTCTCTGTGTCCCCCAGTCAGACATTCAGTAGTAAACCCTCAGAATACAAGTTAACCTGGTGATATAATAGCTGCTAACCCCCTCTCTGTGTCCCCCAGTCAGACATTCAGTAGTAAACCCTCAGAATACAAGTTAACCTGGTGATATAATAGCTGCTAACCCTCTCTGTGTCCCCCCAGTCAGACATTCAGTAGTAAACCCTCAGAATACAAGTTAACCTGGTGATATAATAGCTGCTAACCCCCTCTCTGTGTCCCCCAGTCAGACATTCAGTAGTAAACCCTCAGAATACAAGTTAACCTGGTGATATAATAGCTGCTAACCCCCTCTCTGTGTCCCCCCCAGTCAGACATTCAGTAGTAAACCCTCAGAATACAAGTTAACCTGGTGATATAATAGCTGCTAACCCCCTCTCTGTGTCCCCCAGTCAGACATTCAGTAGTAAACCCTCAGAATACAAGTTAACCTGGTGATATAATAGCTGCTAACCCCCTCTCTGTGTCCCCCAGTCAGACATTCAGTAGTAAACCCTCAGAATACAAGTTAACCTGGTGATATAATAGCTGCTAACCCCCTCTCTGTGTCCCCCCCAAGTCAGACATTCAGTAGTAAACCCTCAGAATACAAGTTAACCTGGTGATATAATAGCTGCTAACCCCCTCTCTGTGTCCCCCAGTCAGACATTCAGTAGTAAACCCTCAGAATACAAGTTAACCTGGTGATATAATAGCTGCTAACCCCCTCTCTGTGTCCCCCCAGTCAGACATTCAGTAGTAAACCCTCAGAATACAAGTTAACCTGGTGATATAATAGCTGCTAACCCCCTCTCTGTGTCCCCCAGTCAGACATTCAGTAGTAAACCCTCAGAATACAAGTTAACCTGGTGATATAATAGCTGCTAACCCCCTCTCTGTGTCCCCCCCAGTCAGACATTCAGTAGTAAACCCTCAGAATACAAGTTAACCTGGTGATATAATAGCTGCTAACCCCCTCTCTGTGTCCCCCAGTCAGACATTCAGTAGTAAACCCTCAGAATACAAGTTAACCTGGTGATATAATAGCTGCTAACCCCCTCTCTGTGTCCCCCCCAAGTCAGACATTCAGTAGTAAACCCTCAGAATACAAGTTAACCTGGTGATATAATAGCTGCTAACCCCCTCTCTGTGTCCCCCAAGTCAGACATTCAGTAGTAAACCCTCAGAATACAAGTTAACCTGGTGATATAATAGCTGCTAACCCCCTCTCTGTGTCCCCCCCAGTCAGACATTCAGTAGTAAACCCTCAGAATACAAGTTAACCTGGTGATATAATAGCTGCTAACCCCCTCTCTGTGTCCCCCAAGTCAGACATTCAGTAGTAAACCCTCAGAATACAAGTTAACCTGGTGATATAATAGCTGCTAACCCCCTCTCTGTGTCCCCCAGTCAGACATTCAGTAGTAAACCCTCAGAATACAAGTTAACCTGGTGATATAATAGCTGCTAACCCCCTCTCTGTGTCCCCCCAGTCAGACATTCAGTAGTAAACCCTCAGAATACAAGTTAACCTGGTGATATAATAGCTGCTAACCCCCTCTCTGTGTCCCCCAGTCAGACATTCAGTAGTAAACCCTCAGAATACAAGTTAACCTGGTGATATAATAGCTGCTAACCCCTCTCTGTGTCCCCCAGTCAGACATTCAGTAGTAAACCCTCAGAATACAAGTTAACCTGGTGATATAATAGCTGCTAACCCCCTCTCTGTGTCCCCCAGTCAGACATTCAGTAGTAAACCCTCAGAATACACCTGGTGATATAATAGCTGCTAACAGCGCACATAGACTGACAGAGGCTCGCTACTACATGATGCAGCTGGTTAAAGGCTGCCAGTACCTCCACAGCAACAGAGTGATCCACAGAGACCTGAAACTGGGAAACATCTTCCTCAGTGACGACATGGATGTCAAGATAGGTACGCAGCGCGCACACACTCTCCGTGTTCGACACACACACACACACACACTCCGTGTTACACACACAGGGCTGTAGTTCTTCACTTCTAAGTGACTAGGGTCTATAGTTTGACACATGCACACACACCAGGGCTGTAGTCATTAAGCCTCTATATACACACACACCAGGGCTGTAGTCATTAAGCCTCTATATATACACACACACACACATATATACACACACACACACCAGGGCTGTAGTCATTAAGCCTCTATATATACACACACACACCAGGGCTGTAGTCATTAAGCCTCTATATATACACACACACACCAGGGCTGTAGTCATTAAGCTGTAGTCATTAAGTCATATACACACACCAGGGCTGTAGTCATTAAGCCTCTATATATATATATATATACACACACACCAGGGCTGTAGTCATTAAGCCTCTATATATATATATATATATACACACACACCAGGGCTGTAGTCATTAAGCCTCTATATACACACCAGGGCTGTAGTCATTAAGCCTCTATATATATATACACACACCAGGGCTGTAGTCATTAAGCCTCTATATATATATACACACACCAGGGCTGTAGTCATTAAGCCTCTATATATATACACACACCAGGGCTGTAGTCATTAAGCCTCTATATATACACACACACCAGGGCTGTAGTCATTAAGCCTCTATATATATATACACACACACCAGGGCTGTAGTCATTAAGCCTATATATATATATATATACACACACACCAGGGCTGTAGTCATTAAGCCTCTATATATATATACACACACCAGGGCTGTAGTCATTAAGCCTCTATATATATATACACACACCAGGGCTGTAGTCATTAAGCCTCTATATATATACACACACCAGGGCTGTAGTCATTAAGCCTCTATATATATACACACACCAGGGCTGTAGTCATTAAGCCTCTATATATATACACACACCAGGGCTGTAGTCATTAAGCCTCTATATATATACACACACCAGGGCTGTAGTCATTAAGCCTCTATATATATACACACACCAGGGCTGTAGTCATTAAGCCTCTATATATATACACACACCAGGGCTGTAGTCATTAAGCCTCTATATATATACACACACCAGGGCTGTAGTCATTAAGCCTCTATATACACACACACCAGGGCTGTAGTCATTAAGCCTCTATATACACACACACCAGGGCTGTAGTCATTAAGCCTCTATATACACACACACCAGGGCTGTAGTCATTAAGCCTCTATATACACATACACACACCAGGGCTGTAGTCATTAAGCTTCTATATACACACACACACCGGGGCTGTAGTCATTAAGCCTCTATACCTCACCTTGTCTGAACACCTGTCTGTCTTCCCCCCAGGTGACTTTGGCCTGGCCACGAAGATCGAATTTGAAGGGGAGCGGAAGAAGACTCTGTGTGGAACGCCCAACTACATCGCCCCCGAGGTCCTCTGCAAGAAAGGGCACAGCTTCGAGGTCGACGTCTGGTCCCTGGGCTGCATCCTGTAAGTGGGCTTCATATTTAATACTATATCTGGGTCCCCAGTAGTGGTCTGTATTCTACCAGGCTTCATATTTAATACTATATCTGGGTCCCCAGTAGTGGTCTGTATTCTACCAGGCTTCATATTTAATACTATATCTGGGTCCCCAGTAGTGGTCTGTATTCTACCAGGCTTCATATTTAATACTATATCTGGATAACCCAGTAGTGGTCTGTATTCTACCAGGCTTCATATTTAATACTATATCTGGGTCCCCAGTAGTGGTCTGTATTCTACCAGGCTTCATATTTAATACTATATCTGGGTAACCCAGTAGTGGTCTGTATTCTACCAGGCTTCATATTTAATACTATATCTGGGTCCCCAGTAGTGGTCTGTATTCTACCAGGCTTCATATTTAATACTATATCTGGGTAACCCAGTAGTGGTCTGTATTCTAACAGGCTTCATATTTAATACTATATCTGGGTCCCCAGTAGTGGTCTGTATTCTACCAGGCTTCATATTTAATACTATATCTGGGTAACCCAGTAGTGGTCTGTATTCTACCAGGCTTCATATTTAATACTATATCTGGGTAACCCAGTAGTGGTCTGTATTCTAGCAGGCTTCATATTTAATACTATATCTGGGTAACCCAGTAGTGGTCTGTATTCTACCAGGCTTCATATTTAATACTATATCTGGGTAACCCAGTAGTGGTCTGTATTCTACCAGGCTTCATATTTAATACTATATCTGGGTAACCCAGTAGTGGTCTGTATTCTACCAGGCTTCATATTTAATACTATATCTGGGTAACCCAGTAGTGGTCTGTATTCTAGCAGGCTTCATATTTAATACTATATCTGGGTCCCCAGTAGTGGTCTGTATTCTACCAGGCTTCATATTTAATACTATATCTGGGTAACCCAGTAGTGGTCTGTATTCTACCAGGCTTCATATTTAATACTATATCTGGGTAACCCAGTAGTGGTCTGTATTCTACCAGGCTTCATATTTAATACTATATCTGGGTAACCCAGTAGTGGTCTGTATTCTACCAGGCTTCATATTTAATACTATATCTGGGTAACCCAGTAGTGGTCTGTATTCTACCAGGCTTCATATTTAATACTATATCTGGGTAACCCAGTAGTGGTCTGTATTCTACCAGGCTTCATATTTAATACTATATCTGGGTAACCCAGTAGTGGTCTGTATTCTACCAGGCTTCATATTTAATACTATATCTGGGTAACCCAGTAGTGGTCTGTATTCTACCAGGCTTCATATTTAATACTATATCTGGGTAACCCAGTAGTGGTCTGTATTCTACCAGGCTTCATATTTAATACTATATCTGGGTAACCCAGTAGTGGTCTGTATTCTAGCAGGCTTCATATTTAATACTATATCTGGGTAACCCAGTAGTGGTCTGTATTCTAGCAGGCTTCATATTTAATACTATATCTGGGTAACCCAGTAGTGGTCTGTATTCTACCAGGCTTCATATTTAATACTATATCTGGGTAACCCAGTAGTGGTCTGTATTCTACCAGGCTTCATATTTAATACTATATCTGGGTAACCCAGTAGTGGTCTGTATTGTAACAGGCTTCATCTCTCTCAGGTACACTCTGCTGGTTGGTAAACCTCCGTTTGAGACGTCTTGTCTGAAGGAGACCTACAACCGCATCAAAAAGAACAACTACACTATCCCATGGGTGAGTTAACACCACATACTACTACTATACCACTATACTATCCCCCTGGGTGGACTAACACTACACATACTACTACTATACCACTATACTATCCCCCTGGGTGGACTAACACTACACATACTACTACTATACCACTATACTATCCCCTGGGGGACTACCACTACACATACTACTACTATACCACTACACATACTACTGCTATACCACTACACTATCCCCTGGGTGGACTAACACTACACATACTACTACTATACCACTATACTATCCCCCTGGGTGGACTATACTACACATACTACTATACTACTATACTATACTACACATACTACTACTATACCACTATACTATCCTACTAACACTACACATACTACTACTATACCACTACACTATACTAACTACACATACTACTACTATACCACTACACATACTACTACTATACCACTATACTATCCCCTGGGGGACTAACACTACACATACTACTACTATACCACTATACTATCCCCTGGGTGGACTAATCACTACACATACTACTACTATACCACTACACTACTACTATACTAACACTACACATACTACTACTATACCACTATACTATCCCCCTTGGGGGACTAACACTACACATACTACTACTATACCACTATACTATCCCCTGGGGGACTAACACTACACATACTACTACTATACCACTATACTATCCCCTGGGGGACTAACACTACACATACTACTACTATACCACTACACATACTACTACTATACCACTATACTATCCCCCTTGGGGGACTAACACTACACATACTACTACTATACCACTATACTATCCCCCTGGGTGGACTAACACTACACATACTACTACTATACCACTATACTATCCCCCTGGGTGGACTAACACTACACATACTACTACTATACCACTATACTATCTCCTGGGGGACTAACACTACACATACTACTACTATACCACTACACTATCCCCCTGGGGGTACTACCACTACACATACTACTACTATACCACTACACATACTACTACTATACCACTACACTATCCCCCTGGGGGGACTAACACTACACATACTACTACTATACCACTATACTATTCCCTGGGTGGACTAACACTACACATACTACTACTATACCACTATACTATCCCCCTGGGTGGACTAACACTACACATACTACTACTATACCACTATACTATCCCCCTGGGGGGACTAACACTACACATACTACTACTATACCACTACACTATCCCCTGGGGGACTAACACTACACATACTACTACTATACCACTACACTATCCCCCTGGGGGGACTAACACTACACATACTACTACTATACCACTATACTATCCCCCTTGGGGGACTAACACTACACATACTACTACTATACCACTATACTATCTCCTGGGGGACTAACACTACACATACTACTACTATACCACTATACTATCCCCTGGGGGACTAACACTACACATACTACTACTATACCACTACACATACCACTACACTATCCCCCTGGGTGGACTAACACTACACATACTACTGCTATACCACTACACTATCCCGTTTTATTCTGTGTCCGCAGCAAGTCAACCCTGTGGCGGCGTCTCTGATCAAGCGGATGCTCCACGCCGACCCGGCCCAGCGGCCCACCATCGCCCAGCTGCAGACGGACGAGTTCTTCACCGAGGGGTACATTCCCCTGCGTCTCCCCACCACCTGCCTCACCGCGTGCCGCGTTTCTCCATCGCTCCCTCCTCGCTGGAGCCCAGCCAGAGACGCCCGCTCACCGCCCTCAACAACAAAGGTTAGCAACGCACTACGTAGGACTACGTGGGGTCTAGCGTCTTTCTCTCTCGTCTGTCTCTCCAGCGGGGGTCTAGCGTCGGGGTCTCTTCTCTCCAGCGGGGGTCTAGTGTCGGGGTCTCTTCTCTCCAGCGGGGGTCTAGCGTCGGGTCTCTTCTCTCCAGCGGGGTCTAGCGTCGGAGTCTCTTCTCTCCAGCGGGGGTCTAGCGTCGGAGGTCTCTTCTCTCCAGCGAGGGGGTCTAGCGTCGGGTCTCTTCTCTCCAGCGGGGTCTAGCGTCGGGGTCTCTTCTCTCCAGCGGGGGGTCTAGCGTCGGGGTCTCTTCTCTCCAGCGGGGGGTCTAGCGTCGGGGTCTCTTCTCTCCAGCGGGGTCTAGCCGGGTCTCTTCTCTCCAGCGGGGGTCTAGCGTCGGGTCTCTTCTCTCCAGCGGGGGTCTAGTGTCGGGTCTCTTCTCTCCAGCGGGGTCTAGCGCCGGGTCTCTTCTCTCCAGCGGGGGTCTAGCGTCAGGTCTCTTCTCTCCAGCGGGGGTCTAGCGTCAGGGTCTCTTCTCTCTAGCGGGGGTCTAGCGTCAGGGTCTCTTCTCTCTAGCGGGGGCTCCAGCGTCGGGTCTCTTCTCTCTAGCGGGGTCTGGCGTCGGGTCTCTTCTCTCCAGCGGGTCTAGCGCCGGGTCTCTTCTCTCCAGCGGGGCCCAGCGTCCTTCTCTCTAGCGGGGGTCTCGCCGGGTCTCTTCTCTCCAGCGGGGTCTCCAGCCGGGGTCTCTTCTCTCCAGCGGGGGTCTAGCGTCGGGTCTCTTCTCTCCAGCGGGGGTCTAGCGTCGGGGTCTCTTCTCTCCAGCGGGGGGTCTAGCGTCGGGTCTCTTCTCTCCAGCGGGGGTCTAGCGTCGGGTCTCTTCTCTCCAGCGGGGGTCTAGCGTCGGGTTTCTTCTCTCCAGCGGGGGGGTCTAGCGTCGGGGTTTCTTCTCTCCAGCGGGGGTCTAGCGTCGGGTCTCTTCTCTCCAGCGGGGTCTGGCGTCGGGCTCCTCTCTCCAGCGGGGGGTCTAGCGTCGGGGTTTCTTCTCTCCAGCGGTCTAGCGTCGGGGTTTCTTCTCTCCGGGGGTCTAGCGTCGGGTTTATTCTCTCCGGGGTCTAGCGTCGGGGTTTATTCTCTCCAGCGGGGCCTCTTCTCTCCAGCGGGGGTCTAGTCGGCCTTCTTCTCTCCAGCGGGGGGCTCTAGCGTCGGGGTCTCTTCTCTCTCCGGGAGTCTCTTCTCTCTCCAGCGGGTGTCTAGCTTCGGTCTCTTCTCTCTCCAGCGGGGGGTCTGGCGTCAGGGTCTCTTCTCTCCGGGGTGTCTAGTGTCGGGTTTCTTCTCTCCAGCGGGGGGTCTAGTGTCGTTCTCTCTCTCCAGCAGGGACGGAGAAGGTGGAACAGAAAGATGATCAACTGCCCCGAGAGATTCCAGAGGCCACAGACTGCCACCTGAGTGACATGCTGCAGCAACTCGACACCTGCAACGCTGCCAAGCCCTCAGAGAGAGGACTCATACGAATGGGTACGAGACACACACACACTGCCAAGCCCTCAGAGAGAGGACTCATACGAATGGGTACGAGACACACACACACACACACACACACACACTGCCAAGCCCTCCGAGAGAGGACTCATACAAATGGGTACGAGACACACACACACACACACACACACACACACACACTGCCAAGCCCTCCGAGAGAGGACTCATACGAATGGGTACGAGACACACACACTGCCAAGCCCTCCGAGAGAGGACTCATACGAATGGGTACGAGACACACACACACTGCAAAGCCCTCCGAGAGAGGACTCATACGAATGGGTACGAGACACACACACACACACTGCCAAGCCCTCCGAGAGAGGACTCATACGAATGGGTACGAGACACACACACACTGCCAAGCCCTCAGAGAGAGGACTCATACGAATGGGTACGAGACACACACACACACACACTGCCAAGCCCTCCGAGAGAGGACTCATACGAATGGGTACGAGACACACACACACACACACACACACACAAGCCCTCAGAGAGAGGACTCATACGAATGGGTACGAGACACACACACACACACACACACACACTGCCAAGCCCTCCGAGAGAGGACTCATTCCCATGGATATGACACACAGCCCAACATATTGACCTCTGTCTGACCTCTAACCCCTGTGTTTCCAGAGGAGGCAGAGGACCCAGCCTGTGTCCCCATCTTCTGGATCAGCAAGTGGGTTGACTACAGCGACAAATATGGACTGGGTAAGAACTCTCAGTCTCCATGGTAACCCTGTGTCAATGTGACGCTCTGTCTCCATGGTAACCCTGTGTCAATGTGATGCTCTCTCTGTCTCCATGGTAACCCTGTGTCAATGTGATCCACACTGACTGGAGTGTGTGTGTGTGTGTGTCCTCCGCAGGCTACCAGCTGTGTGACAACAGTGTGGGCGTGTTGTTCAACGACTGCACCAGGATGATCATGTACGCCGACGGAGACAGTCTTCAGTACATCGACAAGACCGCCGCGGAGAGCTACCTCAGCGTGCGCTCCTACCCCGCCACGCTGTCCAAGAAGGTCAGCATCAGGCTAGTCTAACGTTGGGGTCAAGTCCTGACGCCTCCTGTCCTCCCTCCCCCTACGTGTCTGTTTTTAAAGGGTTAGAACCTAGCTGACCTGTGACCTCTGCCCTGCCTAGATCACGTTGTTGTAGTCCTCCCTCCCCCTACGTGTCTGTTTTAAAGGGTTAGAACCTAGCTGACCTGTGACCTCTGCCCTGCCTAGATCACGTTGTTGAAGTACTTCCGTAACTACATGTCTGAGCACCTCCTGAAGGCGGGCGCCAACATCACGCCTCGCGACGGGGACGAGCTGGCCCGTCTGCCTTACCTCAGCCACTGGTTCAGAACCAAGTCGGCCATCGTCCTCCACCTCACCAACGGCACCGTGCAGATCAACTTCTTCCAGGTACTCTCCTCCTTCCTCTCGTCTCTCTCCTCCTTCCTCTCGTCTCTCTCCTCCTTCCTCTCGTCTCTCTCCTCTCGTCACTTAGTTAAGGTGCAGATCAACTTCTTCCAGGTACTCTCTTTCTGCGTATTGTTATCGCGAGATCTCTTCTATAGGACCTCACCAGTTATTGGGTTAGATAATAGAGAGATCTCTTCTATAGGACCTCACCAGTTATTGGGTTAGATAATAGAGATCTCTTCTATAGGACCTCACCAGTTATTGGGTTAGATAATAGAGATATATCTCTTCTATAGGACCTCACCAGTTATTGGGTTAGATAATAGAGATCTCTTCTATAGGACCACACCAGTTATTGGGTTAGATAATAGAGATCTCTTCTATAGGACCTCACCAGTTATTGTGTTAGATAATAGAGATCTCTTCTATAGGACCTCACCAGTTATTGGGTTAGATAATAGAGATCTCTTCTATAGGACCACACCAGTTATTGTGTTAGATAATAGAGATCTCTTCTATAGGACCTCACCAGTTATTGGGTTAGATAATAGAGATCTCTTCTATAGGACCACACCAGTTATTGTGTTAGATAATAGAGATCTCTTCTATAGGACCTCACCAGTTATTGGGTTAGATAATAGAGATCTCTTCTATAGGACCTCACCAGTTATTGGGTTAGATAATAGAGATATATCTCTTCTATAGGACCTCACCAGTTATTGGGTTAGATAATAGAGAGATCTCTTCTATAGGACCACACCAGTTATTGGGTTAGATAATAGAGATCTCTTCTATAGGACCTCACCAGTTATTGGGTTAGATAATAGAGATCTCTTCTATAGGACCTCACCAGTTATTGGGTTAGATAATAGAGATCTCTTCTATAGGACCTCACCAGTTATTGGGTTAGATAATAGAGATATATCTCTTCTATAGGACCTCACCAGTTATTGGGTTAGATAATAGAGATCTCTTCTATAGGACCACACCAGTTATTGTGTTAGATAATAGAGATCTCTTCTATAGGACCTCACCAGTTATTGGGTTAGATAATAGAGATCTCTTCTATAGGACCTCACCAGTTATTGGGTTAGATAATAGAGATCTCTTCTATAGGACCTCACCAGTTATTGGGTTAGATAATAGAGATATATCTCTTCTATAGGACCTCACCAGTTATTGGGTTAGATAATAGAGATGTATCTCTTCTATAGGACCACACCAGTTATTGTGTTAGATAATAGAGATCTCTTCTATAGGACCTCACCAGTTATTGGGTTAGATAATAGAGATCTCTTCTATAGGACCTCACCAGTTATTGTGTTAGATAATAGAGATATATCTCTTCTATAGGACCTCACCAGTTATTGGGTTGGATAATAGAGATGTATCTCTTCTATAGGACCACACCAGTTATTGGGTTAGATAATAGAGAGATCTCTTCTATAGGACCTCACCAGTTATTGGGTTAGATAATAGAGATATATCTCTTCTATAGGACCTCACCAGTTATTGGGTTAGATAATAGAGATATATCTCTTCTATAGGACCTCACCAGTTATTGGGTTAGATAATAGAGATATATCTCTTCTATAGGACCTCACCAGTTATTGGGTTAGATAATAGAGATATATCTCTTCTATAGGACCTCACCAGTTATTGGGTTAGATAATAGAGATATATCTCTTCTATAGGACCTCACCAGTTATTGGGTTAGATAATAGAGATATATCTCTTCTATAGGACCTCACCAGTTATTGGGTTAGATAATAGAGATATATCTCTTCTATAGGACCTCACCAGTTATTGGTGTTAGATAATAGAGATATATCTCTTCTATAGGACCTCACCAGTTATTGGGTTAGATAATAGAGATGTATCTCTTCTATAGGACCTCACCAGTTATTGGGTTAGATAATAGAGATATATCTCTTCTATAGGACCTCACCAGTTATTGGGTTAGATAATAGAGATATATCTCTTCTATAGGACCTCACCAGTTATTGGGTTAGATAATAGAGATATATCTCTTCTATAGGACCTCACCAGTTATTGGGTTAGATAATAGAGATATATCTCTTCTATAGGACCTCACCAGTTATTGGGTTAGATAATAGAGATATATCTCTTCTATAGGACCTCACCAGTTATTGGGTTAGATAATAGAGATATATCTCTTCTATAGGACCTCACCAGTTATTGGGTTAGATAATAGAGATATATCTCTTCTATAGGACCTCACCAGTTATTGGGTTAGATAATAGAGATATATCTCTTCTATAGGACCTCACCAGTTATTGGGTTAGATAATAGAGATATATCTCTTCTATAGGACCTCACCAGTTATTGGGTTAGATAATAGAGAGATCTCTTCTATAGGACCTCACCAGTTATTGTGTTAGGTAATAGAGATATATCTCTTCTATAGGACCTCACCAGTTATTGGGTTAGATAATAGAGAGATCTCTTCTATAGGACCTCACCGGTTATTGTTAGATAATAGAGATATATCTCTTCTATAGGACCTCACCAGTTATTGGGTTAGATAATAGAGAGATCTCTTCTATAGGACCTCACCAGTTATTGTGTTAGGTAATAGAGATATATCTCTTCTATAGGACCTCACCAGTTATTGGGTTAGATAATAGAGATCTCTTCTATAGGACCTCACCAGTTATTGGGTTAGATAATAGAGATATATCTCTTCTATAGGACCTCACCAGTTATTGGGTTAGATAATAGAGAGATCTCTTCTATAGGACCTCACCAGTTATTGTGTTAGGTAATAGAGATATATCTCTTCTATAGGACCTCACCAGTTATTGT
This sequence comes from Brachymystax lenok tsinlingensis, assembly GCA_030435695.1. Lineage (NCBI taxonomy): Eukaryota > Metazoa > Chordata > Actinopteri > Salmoniformes > Salmonidae > Brachymystax > Brachymystax lenok. The sequence goes on from CM059812.1 coordinate 46,738,626, forward strand.
GTTAGATAATAGAGATATATCTCTTCTATAGGACCTCACCAGTTATTGGGTTAGATAATAGAGATATATCTCTTCTATAGGACCTCACCAGTTATTGGGTTAGATAATAGAGATATATCTCTTCTATAGGACCTCACCAGTTATTGTGTTAGATAATAGAGATATATCTCTTCTATAGGACCTCACCAGTTATTGGGTTAGATAATAGAGATATATCTCTTCTATAGGACCTCACCAGTTATTGTGTTAGATAATAGAGATATATCTCTTCTATAGGACCTCACCAGTTATTGTGTTAGATTATAGAGATCTCTTCTATAGGACCTCACCAGTTATTGTGTTAGATTATAGAGATCTCTTCTATAGGACCTCACCAGTTATTGTGTTAGATAATAGAGATCTCTTCTATAGGACCTCACCAGTTATTGGGTTAGATAATAGAGATCTCTTCTATAGGACCTCACCAGTTATTGTGTTAGGTAATAGAGATATATCTCTTCTATAGGACCTCACCAGTTATTGTGTTAGGTAATAGAGATATATCTCTTCTATAGGACCTCACCAGTTATTGTGTTAGATAATAGAGATATATCTCTTCTATAGGACCACACCAGTTATTGTGTTAGGTAATAGAGATATATCTCTTCTATAGGACCACACCAGTTATTGTGTTAGATTATAGAGATCTCTTCTATAGGACCTCACCAGTTATTGTGTTAGATTATAGAGATCTCTTCTATAGGACCTCACCAGTTATTGTGTTAGATAATAGAGATATATCTCTTCTATAGGACCACACCAAGTTGATCCTGTGTCCGCTGATGGGCGCGGTGTCCTTCATCGACGAGAAGAGAGACTTCCGGACCTATAAGATGTCTCTGATCGAGGAGTTTGGCTGCTGCAAAGAGCTGGCCAGCAGGATGAGATACGCTCGACTGATGGTGGCCAAACTACTGGCCTGCAAGTCCTCCTCCACGCCTCACTAACTAACTAACCACCCACCCAATCAACACCTTCCTCTCTGGCCCCGCAGCCTATCACAGCCTAGGTGGAGGCAAGGTGTTTATCCCCGCCCCGCTCCCCCCCTGGCCAATCAGAGTGCTGCATGGGGGAAGGGAGGGGTGTTCAGGAGGTTATGTTGTCAGAGTGCTGGATCTTCCAACGGTCTCTAATGTTGAAACAACGTCTTTATTATAGTCACACGAGTGATCAGTCCCCCTGGTCTGTCTCACTGGTCTGTGTTTCCCTCTGGATATGAATGTAATCCACTTCTCTGTCTGGTCTGTAGTGTGATCTGTCTCCCCCCCGCCCGGTCTGTAATCCACTTCTGTCTGGTCTGTAGTGTGATCTGTCTCCCCCCCCGCCCGGTCTGTAATCCACTTCTGTCTGGTCTGTAGTGCACTAGGTGTTGTTGTGAGATGTGAAACGGACCGTGCTGACGGACGGTATCATGAACATTCTTCTCTACCTTTTTATATAATACTTGTTTTTACATGTCGTTTTCAAAAGTGACGCCTTTCCTCTTGTACAAACTTTCCCCAAAGGTTTAATTAAATGTTAACCTGTTTTTAAAGTTTAATATTCTTCCACGTTTAATAAAGTCTTTTGAAAGAGGTTGTGTTTTAACTGGTTGTCGTGTTCACTTGAAGCAGACTGAACTCAAAGCATTGTGGGCAGGAAGAGTATCCAACTGATCAGATGGTGCATGTTACTGTAAACCTAGAACGGTGACGAGGATCGCGCTAGCACTCCCGACGCTACCCTGGGAAATGTAAGGCGCCAAATTCAAAATCCAAAAGTTGAATTATTAAACATAATAATAATAGCCTTCAATACTCCTTTCAATATATCCCTATATGATCTGGTTCCTAGAGCCTTCAATACTCCTTTCAATATATCCCTGTATGATCTGGTTCCTAGAGCCTTCAATACTCCTTTCAATATATCCCTATATGATCTGGTTCCTAGAGCCTTCAATACTCCTTTCAATATATCCCTGTATGATCTGGTTCCTAGAGCCTTCAATACTTCTTTCAATATATCCCTGTATGATCTGGTTCCTAGAGCCTTCAATACTCCTTTCAATATATCCCTGTATGATCTGGTTCCTGGGGCCTTCGATACTCCTTTCAATATATCCCTGTACGATCTGTATCAAATTAAAGTTTATTCGTCATGTGCGCCAAATACAACAGGTGTAGACCTCACAGTGAAATGCTGACTGACCAGCCCTTAACCAATAGGTGTAGACCTCACAGTGAAATACTGACTGACCAGCCCTTAACCAACAGGTGTAGACCTCACAGTGAAATGCTGACTGACCAGCCCTTAACCAACAGGTGTAGACCTCACAGTGAAATGCTGACTGACCAGCCCTTAACCAATAGGTGTAGACCTCACAGTGAAATACTGACTGACCAGCCCTTAACCAACAGGTGTAGACCTCACAGTGAAATGCTGACTGACCAGCCCTTAACCAACAGGTGTAGACCTCACAGTGAAATGCTGACTGACCAGCCCTTAACCAATAGGTGTAGACCTCACAGTGAAATACTGACTGACCAGCCCTTAACCAACAGGTGTAGACCTCACAGTGAAATGCTGACTGACCAGCCCTTAACCAACAGGTGTAGACCTCACAGTGAAATGCTGACTGACGGATCGTTGTGGAAGAACTTGACTGGCCTGCACAGAGCCCTGACCTTCAACCCCATCGAACACCTTTGGGATGAATTATAGAAGCGAAGGGGGGGGACCAACTCCATATTAATGCCGATGATTTTGGTCATGAGATGTTCGACGATCAGGGGTCCACAAACTTTTGGTCATGTAGTGTACATTCATAAATGGCAAAAAAATTATCACAAGGAATAATGTTTTGAAGTGTCTGTCCTGTATCTAGGAGAGGCCTTGTTACAGTTTTGACTTGAATCGGCTTGAACATCTATGGTAAGACTTGAAAATGGCTGTCTAGCAATGATCAACAACCACCTTGACAGAGTTTGACCATTTTTTTTTAACAGAATAATGTGCAAATATTGCACAATTAAGGTGTGCAAAGCTCTTAGAGACTTACCCAGAAAGACTCACAGCTCTTAGAGACTTACCCAGAAAGACTCACAGCTCTTAGAGACTTACCCAGAAAGACTCACAGCTCTTAGAGACTTACCCAGAAAGACTCACAGCTGTGATCGCTGCCAAAAGGTGATACTAACATGTATTGACTCAAGGGTGTGAATACTTATGTAATTTGGATATTTCATTTTCAATAAACGTGCAAACAATTCCTAAAAACATGTTTTCGCTTTGTCATTATTGGGTATCGTGTGGAGATTAGTAGTGTAGTTCCCCTTTATTTAACCAGGTAGTTCTATATGATGTCATAATACTGTAAATTCCCCCTTTATTTAACCAGGTAGTTCTATATGATGTCATAATACTGTAAATTCCCCCTTTATTTAACCAGGTAGTTCTATATGATGTCATAATACTGTAAATTCCCCCTTTATTTAACCAGGTAGTTCTATCTGATGTCATAATACTGTAAATTCCCCCTTTATTTAACCAGGTGGTTCTATATGATGTCATAATACACCTTTATTTAACCAGGTAGTTCTCCTCTAGCTTCACAATGAGAGGGTGCAGGCCAGGCAGCAGGCTGTTAGCCAGCCTGCCAGCTTAGTGGAGTCTGCCACTAGCACAGTTAGTCTAGTCAGCTCAGCTATCTCTATTGAGACTGAGTCTGTGCCTCGACCTAGGTTGGGAAAAACTAAACATGGCGGTGTTCGCCTTAGCAATCTCACTGGAATAAAGACCTCCTCCATTCCTGCCATTATTGAAAGAGATTGTGATACCTCACATCTCAAAATGGGGCTACTCAATGTTAGATCCCTCACTTCCAAGGCAGTTCTAGTCAATGAACTAATCACTGATCATAATCTTGATGTGATTGGCCTGACTGAAACATGGCTTAAGCCTGATGAATTTATTGTGTTAAATGAGGCCTCACCTCCTGGTTACACTAGTGACCATATCCCCCGCGCATCCCGCAAAGGCGGAGGTGTTGCTAACATTTACAATAGCAAATTTCTATTTACAAAAAACTAAAAAATGACGTTTTCGTCTTTTGAGCTTCTAGTCATGAAATCTATGCAGCCTACTCAATCACTTTTTATAGCTACTGTTATACAACGTTCCTCACTGAGTTCCCTGAATTCCTATCGGACCTTGTAGTCATGGCAGACAATATTCAAATTTTTGGTGACTTTAATATTCACATGGAAAAGTCCACAGACCCACTCCAAAAGGCTTTTGGAGCCATCATCGACTCTGTCGGTTTTGTCCAACATGTCTCCGGACCTACTCACTGCCACAGTCATACTCTGGACCTAGTTTTGTCCCGTGGAATAAATGTTGTGGATCTAAATGTTTTTCCTCATAATCCTGGACTATCGGACCACCATTTTATTACGCTTGAAATCGCAACAGATAATCTGCTCAGACCCCAACCAAGGATCATCAAAAGTCGTGCTATAAATTCTCAGACATCCCAAAGATTCCTAGATGCCCTTCCAGAATCCTTCCGCCTACCCAAGGACGTCAGAGTACAAAAATCAGTTAACCACCTAACTGAGGAACTCAATGTAACCTTAGCGCAATACCTAGATGCAGTCGCACCCTAAAAACAAAACATTTGCCATAAAAACTAGCTCCCTGGTATACAGAAAATACCCGAGCTCTGGAAGCAAGCTTCCAGAAAATTGGAACGGAAATGGCGCCACACCAAACTGGAAGTCTTCCGACTAGCTTGGAAAGACAGTACCGTGCAGTATCGAAGAGCCCTCACTGCTGCTTGATCATCCTATTTTTCCAAGTTAATTGAGGAAAATAAGAATAATCCAAAGTTTCTTTTTGATACTGTCACAAAGCTAACTAAAAAGCAGCATTCCCAAGAGAGGATGGCTTTCACTTTAGCAGTGATTCATTCATGAACTTCTTTGAGGAAAAGATCATGATCATTAGAAAGCAAATTACGGACTCCTCTTTAAATCTGCGTATTCCTCCAAAGCTCAGTTGTCCTGAGTCCACACAACTTTGCCAGGACATAAAATCAAGAGAGACACTCAAGTTTTTAGTACCATATCTCTTGACACATTGATGAAAATAATCATGGCCTCTAAACCTTCAAGCTGCATACTGGACCCTATTCCAACTAAACTACTGAAAGAGCTGCTTCCTGTGCTTGGCCCTCCTATGTTGAACATAATAAACAGCTCTCTATCTACCGGATGTGTACCAAACTCACTAAAAGTGGCAGTAATAAAGCCTCTCTTAAAAAAGTCAAACCTTGACCCAGAAAATATAAAAAACTATCGGCCTATATCGAATCTTCCATTCCTCTCAAAAATGTTTGAAAAAGCTGTTGCGCAGCAACTCACTGCCTTCCTGAAGACAAACAATGTATACGAAACGCTTCAGTCTGGTTTTAGACCCCATCATAGCACTGAGACTGCACTTGTGAAGGTGGTAAATGACCTTTAATGGCGTCAGACCGAGGCTCTGCAACTGTCCTCGTGCTCCTAGACCTTAGTGCTGCTTTTGATACCATCGATCACCACATTCTTTTGGAGAGATTGGAAACCCAAATTGGTCTACATGGACAAGTTCTGGCCTGGTTTAGATCTTATCTGTCGGAAAGATATCAGTTTGTCTCTGTGGATGGTTTGTCCTCTGACAAATCAACTGTACATTTCAGTGTTCCTCAAGGCTCTGTTTTGGGACCACTATTGTTTTCACTATATATTTTACCACTTGGTGATGTCATTCGGAAACATAATGTTAACTTTCACTGCTATGCGGATGACACACAGCTGTCCATTTCGATGAAACATGGTGAAGCCCCAAAATTGCCCTCCCTGGAAGCCTGTGTTTCAGACATAAGGAAGTGGATGGCGGAAAATGTTCTACTTTTTAAACTCTGACAAAACAGAGATGCTAGTTCTAGGTGCCAAGAAACAAAGAGATCTTCTGTTGAATCTGACAATTAATCTTGATGGTTGTACAGTCGTCTCAAATAAAACTGTGACGGACCTCGGCGTTACTCTGGACCCTGATCTCTCTTTTGACTGAACATATCAAGACTGTTTCAAGGACAGCTTTTTTTCCATTTACGTAACATTGTAAAAATCAGAAACTTTCTGTCCAAAATGATGCAGAAAAGTTAATCCATGTGTTTGTAACTTCTAGGTTAGACTACTGCAATGCTTTATTTTCCGGCTATCCGGATAAAGCACTAAATAAACTTCAGTTAGTGCTAAACACGGCTGCTAGAATCTTGACTAGAACCCCAAAATTTGATCATATTACTCCAGTACTAGCCTCTCTACACTGGCTTCCTGTTAAGGCAAGGGCTGATTTCAAGGTTTTAATGCTAACCTACAAAGCATTACATGGGCTTGCTCCTACCTATCTTTCTGATTGGGTCCTGCCGTACATACCTACACGTACGCTACGGTCACAAGACGCAGGCCTCCTTACTGTCCCTAGAATTTCTAAGCAAACAGCTGGAGGCAGGGCTTTCTCCTATAGAGCTCCATTTTTATGGAATGGTCTGCCTATCCATGTGAGAGACGCAGACTCGGTCTCAACCTTTAAGTCTTTATTGAAGACTCATCTCTTCAGTAGGTCCTATGATTGAGTGTAGTCTGGCCCAGGAGTGCGAAGGTGAACGGAAAGGCACTGGAGCAACGAACCACCCTTGCTGTCTTTGCCTGGCCGGTTCCCCTCCACTGGGATTCTCTGCCTCTAACCCTATTACAGGGGCTGAGTCACTGGCTTCTGGTGCCGTGGCGGAGATCTTGTGGGCTATACTCGGCCTTGTCTCAGGATGGACCTGAGCATTAGGACCATTCCTCAAGGCCTACCTGGCCTGATGACTCCTTGATGTCCCGAGTCCACCTGGCCGTGCTGCTTCTCCAGTTTCAACTGTTCTGCCTGTTTTATGAACATTTTAAAATCTTGTCCATGTTCTGTTATAATCTGCACCCGGCACAGCCAGAAGAGGACTGGCCACCCCTCACAGCCTGGTTCCTCTCTAGGTTTCTTCCTAGGTTTTGGCCTTCTAGGGAGTTTTTCCTAGCCACCGTGCTTCTACACCTGCATTGCTTGCTGTTTGGGGTTTTAGGCTGGGTTTCTGTACGGCACTCTGTGACATCAGCTGATGTAAGGGGGGGCTTTATAAATACATTTGATTTTATTTGATATATGATGTCATAATACACCTTTATTTAACCAGGTGGTTCTATATGATGTCATAATACACCTTTATTTAACCAGGTAGTTCTATATGATGTCATAATACAGGGAGGCCAGTTGAGAACAAGTTCTCATTTACAACTGCGACCTGGCCAAGAATAAAGCAAAGCAGTTCGACACCATACAACAACACAGAGTTACACATTGGAGTAAAACAAACACTCAGTCAATAATACAGTAGGGAAAAAAAAAAGAAATAAGTCTATATACAGCGAGTGCAAATGAGGTAATATAAGGGAGGCAGGGCAACAAATAGGCCATGGTGGCGAGGTAATTACAATATAGCAATTAAACACTGGAATGGTAGATGTGCAGTAGATAAATGTGCAAGTTACTGGGGTGCAAAGGAGCAAGATAAATACATACGGTATGGGGATGAGGTAGTAGGATGGGCTGTGCACAGGTGCAACATGTGGAATAAGTCCAGGTGTATGAATACCTTTTTCTGAAGGCGCTGTACAGAGTTATAGAGAGGTGATTAACTCAACCACACTAGAAAGGAGCTCGTCGCATTACATAGTATTATTATTGTAGGGGGGTTTGTGCAGCCAGAAAACCTCCAGTTTAGATAGTCGGCCTACTTCTTCTTCTTCATCACGCTAACGTTACGCATACGCCGTTTTAAACTAGAAACGCCATTCAAACTTTAAAACGAGGCGGAACGGTCTCACTCGGGATTGGTTGTATACAACAGTTATCTTTTTATATATCTGTTATACTTTTTACATTATATATAAATATATATTTATTTGGGTCCTCCATGTGCTTTTCATGGCATTTCCTCAGGACTCTAAAGCTCCCCGCTGTGGACATCGTCCAACAGCCATTCTCTGTGACCTTTTTGACAAGGAATCAGCTCCGTGTTTGACCACTTGTCAACAATCTTAGACCAACCCCCAAAAAAAAATGTTTTCCATCTGATACTCCAATATGGTGTTTGAACAACAACAGGAAAAGCTGTTCGACTGCATCAACAACATTCTCAAAGTTTTTCTTTTTCTCTCCAAACAACAAGCCATTTTTACAAGTTACACAAAAAAAGTGAAGAGACCGTATGGAATATCAATTTATGGAATATTTGTCTCCAGCTATTCATATTGTTTTGTTTGCACAACCCAAACAAGTTAGACCCAACAACACAAATAAAAAATCCTTGAATAAGTATGAAAACCTTCCCCTACTTCTCTGTTTGTCAAATTCCCCAATAAAGCAGATTTTTAAAAATTCAGTGTCTACCAATCTCTTCAGTAACTCATCAACTGCTCAGTCTGGTGGTGATGTCTTTAGTTCAGCAGGCTAACACAGTCTGGTGATGATGTCTTTAGTTCAACAGGCTAACACAGTCTGGTGGTGATGTCTTTAGTTCAGCAGGCTAACACAGTCTGGTGGTGATGTCTTTAGTTCAGCAGGCTAACACAGTCTGGTGGTGATGTCTTTAGTTCAGCAGGCTAACACAGTCTGGTGATGATGTCTTTAGTTCAGCAGGCTAACACAGTCTGGTGGTGATGTCTTTAGTTCAACAGGCTAACACAGTCTGGTGGTGATGTCTTTAGTTCAGCAGGCTAACACAGTCTGGTGGTGATGTCTTTAGTTCAACAGGCTAACACAGTCTGGTGATGATGTCTTTAGTTCAGCAGGCTAACACAGTCTGGTGGTGATGTCTTTAGTTCAGCAGGCTAACACAGTCTGGTGGTGATGTCTTTAGTTCAGCAGGCTAACACAGTCTGGTGGTGATGTCTTTAGTTCAGCAGGCTAACACAGTCTGGTGATGATGTCTTTAGTTCAACAGGCTAACACAGTCTGGTGGTGATGTCTTTAGTTCAACAGGCTAACACAGTCTGGTGATGATGTCTTTAGTTCAGCAGGCTAACACAGTCTGGTGGTGATGTCTTTAGTTCAGCAGGCTAACACAGTCTGGTGGTGATGTCTTTAGTTCAACAGGCTAACACAGTCTGGTGGTGATGTCTTTAGTTCAGCAGGCTAACACAGTCTGGTGGTGATGTCTTTAGTTCAGCAGGCTAACACAGTCTGGTGGTGATGTCTTTAGTTCAGCAGGCTAACACAGTCTGGTGGTGATGTCTTTAGTTCAGCAGGCTAACACAGTCTGGTGGTGATGTCTTTAGTTCAGCAGGCTAACACAGTCTGGTGGTGATGTCTTTAGTTCAGCAGGCTAACACAGTCTGGTGGTGATGTCTTTAGTTCAGCAGGCTAACACAGTCTGGTGATGATGTCTTTAGTTCAACAGGCTAACACAGTCTGGTGGTGATGTCTTTAGTTCAGCAGGCTAACACAGTCTGGTGGTGATGTCTTTAGTTCAGCAGGCTAACACAGTCTGGTGGTGGTGTCTTTAGTTCAGCAGGCTGACACAGTCTGGTGATGATGTCTTTAGTTCAGCAGGCTAACACAGTCTGGTGGTGATTCCATTTCAATCCCGGTCAGCCAGACTCCGTCCACCCTTGTCTGCCTACCCAGAGTTCACTGCAGCGGTGTGTCTGCGGTCACCTTGCGGATCCCAACAGCCTCTCTGGCTAATAAACACTGATTAGTAACAGACAGATATCGGCCGTGTGTGTGAGTGCAGAATGCGGTGTGTTTGATATCTTCATAGTAGATTTTATATTTCTGATACGGGTGTGTTATTTGGCTTGTAGTCAACAGTAGTGTATCTGTGCCAACTATGATAAAGATTTCTTAACTAACAGCTCAGCAGAAACACACACACACACACCTGCACACACACCTGCACACACACCGGCACACACACACACCTGCACACACACCTGCACACACACCACACCCATCTCACATACACACAATCGGAGAGGGACCAGCGGAACCAAAGTACACGTTTCTTAAGAGCCCTTATCAGCCCTCAGCAGCACACACACACACACACACTATCACACACACAAACAAACACACACACACAGACAGTCACACACACTATCACACACACACACACACACACACACACACAGACAGTCACACACACTATCACACACACACACACACACACACACACACACACACACACACACACACACACACACACACACACACACACACACACACACACACACACACACACACACACACACAGACAGTCACACACACACACAGTCTCACACAGACACAAACCCATTCATACAGTTACACACACAGACACACACACCCAGAGTCCCCAGACCTCCTCTGAGTGAGAGTCAGTTCCACTGTGAATCACCATGAGGAGGACATTACTGCTGCTGTGTGTAGCTGCCTGCTGTCTGAGCGTCGCTGTCGGCGTGGACGGCGACGGCTCTCTCCCGGAGGAGAACGGGCTCCTGCAGTTGAAGAAGGAGAACTTTAACCGAGCTCTCCGACAATACAAACAGCTGCTGGTGCACTTCTGTAAGTAACCCTGACCTTCTAACCCCCTGACCTTTAACCCTAAGTACCGTAGCTAGTACTAACCCCCTAACCTTTAACCCTAAGTACCGTAGCTAGTACTAACCTTCTAACCCCTGACCTTTAACCCTAAGTACCGTAGCTAGTACTAACCCCTAACCTTTAACCCTAAGTACCGTAGCTAGTACTAACCCTCTAACCCCCTGACCTTTAACCCTAAGTACCGTAGCTAGTACTAACCCTCTAACCCCCTGACCTTTAACCCTAAGTACCGTAGCTAGTACTAACCCCTTAACCTTTAACCCTAAGTACCGTAGCTAGTACTAACCCTCTAACCCCTGACCTTTACCCTAAGTACCGTAGCTAGTACTAACCCCTTAACCTTTAACCCTAAGTACCGTAGCTAGTACTAACCCCCTAACCTTTAACCCTAAGTACCGTAGCTAGTACTAACCCTCTAACCCCCTGACCTTTAACCCTAAGTACCGTAGCTAGTACTAACCCCTAACCTTTAACCCTAAGTACCGTAGCTAGTACTAACCCCCTAACCCCCTGACCTTTAACCCTAAGTACTGTAGCCAGTACTAACCCTCTAACCCCCAACCCCCTGACCTTAACCCTAAGTACCGTAGGGCCAGTACTAACCCCCAAAACCTTAACCCTGGGCACCGTAGCTAGTACTACAACCCTCTAACCCCTGACCTTAACCCTAAGTACCAGTAGCTCAGTACCAACCCCCAACCTTTAACCCTGGGCAACGTAGCTGGGGTGTACTAACTCCCTCAACCCTGACCTTAACCCTAAGTACCGTAGCTGGGGTACCAACTCTAACCTTTTAACCTCCTGGCAATCGACCGTAGCTAGTACTAACCCCTCTAACCCCTGACCTTTAACCCTATAGTGTAGCTAGTACTAACTCCCTTAACCTTTAACCCTAAGTACCGTAGTTAGTACTAACCCCTAACCCCCTGACCTTTAACCCTAAGTACCGTAGCGCTGGGTACTTTTTAACCCCTAACCCTGACTCACCCCCAAGTACCCAGGTACTCAACCCCCAACCTTTAGCTGGCTAGTACTAACCCTTAACCTTTAACCCTAAGTACCTGGCTAGTACCTTTAATAAGTACTGGTATTAACCTCTACTTAACCCTTAGTACTAACTCCCCTTTAACCCTAACCCTTACCTTAATATCTAAGTAGAGCTAGTACTAACCCTCTAACCCCCTAACCTTTAACCCTAAGTCGTTTTTATCTGGGGTCGTAGTAGCACTAGTAGTTATATGGTTGTAGTAGTAGTTATTTGGGGTCATAGTAGTTTTATGGGGTCTTGGTTGTAGTAGTAGTTATTTGGGGTCATAGTAGTTTTATGGGGTCTTGGTTGTAGTAGTAGTTATTTGGGGTCATAGTAGTTTTATGGGGTCTTGGTTGTAGTAGTAGTTATTTGGGGTTGTAGTTGTAGTAGTAGTTACACTCTACCATAAATGCCTGATTGATGGAGTGCTGCAGAGATGGTTGTCCTTCTGGAAGGTTCTCCCATCTCCACAGAGGAACTCTGGAGCTCTTGTCAGAGTGACCATCGGGTTCTTGGTCACCTCCCTGACCAAGGCCCTTCTCCCCTGATTGCTCAGTTCTCCCGGGCGGCCAGCTCTAGGAAGAGTCTTGGTGGTTCCAAACTTCTTCCATTTAAGAATGATGGAGGCCACCGTGTTCTTGGGGACCTTCAATACTGCAAAAGAAATGTTGGTACCCTTCCCCCAGATCTGTGCCCCGACACAATCCTGTCTCTGAGCTCTACGCACAATTCCTTCGACCTCATGGCTTGGTTTTGTGCAACCTTCTATAGACAGGGTGTGCCTTTTCCAAATCATGTCCAATCAGTTGAATTTACCACAGCTGGACTCCAATCAAGTTGTAGAAACATCTCAAGGACGATCAATGGAAACAGGAGGCACCTGAGCTCAATTTCTCATAGTCTCATATCAAAAGGCTCTGAATACTTATGTAAATAAGGTATTTTTTAAAAACCTGCTTTGTCATTATTGGGGGGGTATTGTGATGTCATTATTGGGGGTATTGTGATGTCATTATTGGGGGTATTGTGATGTCATTATTGGGGGTATTGTGATATCATTATTGGGGGTATTTTGATGAGGAAAACAAATATTGAATCAATTTTTAGAGTCTGAACACTTTTCAAACGCACTGTGTTGGGGGTCGCAATGAGCAACTCCGGTGTATGTTTGGCCTCGTGTTTTAGGCTGTTGATCTGCTGGAGGGTGAATTGGTGTCCCTGTGTCTGTTGGGAAAGTTTTCCTCTGGGATTTTTTTTTTTGCCTGTGCTTTGCTCAATTATTTCATTAAAAAAATCCTAGTCCTCGCCGATAACAAGCATACCCATAACATGATGCAGCCACCACTATGCTTTAAAATATGAACAGTGCTACTCAGTGATGTGTTGTGTTGGATTTGCCCCAAACATAAAACGTTGTATTCAGGACATAAAGTTAATTTATTTGCCTCATTTTTTTTTCAGTTTTACTCTAGTGCGTTGTTTAACACAGGATGCATATTATGGAATATGTTTTATTCTGTACAGGATTCCTTCTTTTCACGATCTTCTGTAAGGACAGACCAAGACGCAGCGATGCTTCCAGTATACATTTTAATAAATTACGTAACTGGGAAAATAACAAACAGAATGAATGAAGATCGTAACGAAACATAACACGTGAAAACCACTAAAGCTATGTACAAACAATAACCCACAAACCCCAAGTGAAAACTACAAACATATATATGGTTCCCAATTAGAGACAACGACACTTAGCTGCCTCTAATTGGGAACCATTAACCCAACATAGAAATATATAATCTAGAACAGAAAACCCCTACACCTAAAACAAAACTAAACACTCCAGCCTGTCTTCTCAGGCCTGGACGTGACAACTCTGTCATTTAGGTTAGTATTGTGGAGTAACTACAATGTTGTTGATCCATCCTCAGTTTTCTCCTATCACAGCCATTAAACTCTGTAACTGTTTTAGAGTCACCGTTGGCCTCATGGTGAAATCCCTGAGCAGTTTCCTTCCTCTCCGGCAACTGAGTTAGGAAGGACACCTGTATCTTTGTAGTGACTGGGTGTATTGATACACCATCCAACTGAGTCAGGAAGGACGCCTGTATCTTTGTAGTGACTGGGTGTATTGATACACCATCCAACTGAGTCAGGAAGGACGCCTGTATCTCGGTAGTGACTGTGTGTATTGATACACCATCCAACTGAGTTAGGAAGGACTACCTGTATCTTTGTAGTGACTGGGTGTATTGATACACCATCCAACTGAGTTAGGAAGGACACCTGTATCTTTGTAGTGACTGGGTGTATTGATACACCATCCAACTGAGTCAGGAAGGACGCCTGTATCTTTGTAGTGACTGGGTGTATTGATACACCATCCAACTGAGTTAGGAAGGACGCCTGTATCTTTGTAGTGACTGGGTGTATTGATACACCATCCAACTGAGTCAGGAAGGACACCTGTATCTCTGTAGTGACTGTGTGTATTGATACACCATCCAACTGAGTTAGGAAGGACGCCTGTATCTTTGTAGTGACTGTGTGTATTGATACACCATCCAACTGAGTTAGGAAGGACTACCTGTATCTTTGTAGTGACTGGGTGTATTGATACACCATCCAACTGAGTTAGGAAGGACTCCTGTATCTTTGTAGTGACTGGGTGTATTGATACACCATCCAACTGAGTTAGGAAGGACTCCTGTATCTTTGTAGTGACTGGGTGTATTGATACACCATCCAACTGAGTTAGGAAGGACTACCTGTATCTTTGTAGTGACTGGGTGTATTGATACACCATCCCTCTTGTAATTAATAACTATTATCGTTTGTATTTCTACCCATCTACCAATAGGTGCCCTTCTTTATGAGGCATTGGTCTTTGTGGTTGAATCTGTGTTTGAAATTCGCTGCTCGGCCTTCCAGATGATTGTATGGGTTCGGGTTAGTGGGGGTACAGAGAGGAGGCAGGCGCGCAGAAACCAAGTTTAAAACGCTATTATTGCACACAGAGTGAGTCCATGCAACTGATTATGTGACTTGTTACGCACATGTGTTGCGTGTATAATGTGTGTGTGTGTAATGTGTGTGTGTGTAATGTGTGTGTGTGTGTGTGTGTGTGTGTAATGTGTGTAATGTGTGTGTGTGTGTGTGTGTAATGTGTGTGTGTGTAATGTGTGTAATGTGTGTGTGTGTAATGTGTGTGTAATGTGTGTGTGTAATGTGTATGTGTGTGTGTGTGTGTGTGTAATGTGTGTGTGTGTGTGTGTGTAATGTGTGTGTGTGTGTAATGTGTGTGCGTGTAATGTGTGTGTGTAATGTGTGTGTGTGTGTAATGTGTGTGTGTGTGTAGACTGTGTGTGTGTGTAATGTGTGTGTATGCAGGCGTGTGTGTGTGTGTGTGTGTGTGTGTGTGTGTGTGTGTGTGTGTGTGTGTGTGTGTAATGTGTGTGTGTAATGTGTGTGTGTGTGTAATGTGTGTGTGTGTGTAATGTGTGTGTGTATAGTGTGTGTAATGTGTGTGCGTGTAATGTGTGTGTGTGTGTGATATAGTGTGTGTGTGTGTGTGTGTAATGTGTGTGTGTGTGTAGACTGTGTGTGTGTGTGTAATCGTGTGTGTGTAATGTGTGTGTGTGTGTAATGTGTGTGTGTGTGTAATGTGTGTGCGTGTAATGTGTGTGTGTGTGTAATGTGTGTGCATTAGAATGTAGTGTGTGTGTAGACTGTGTAATGTGTGTGTGTGTGTAATGTGTGTGTGTGTAATGTGTGTGTGTGTGTGTGTGTAATGTGTGTGTGTGTAACAAGTAGTGTGTGTGTGTAATGTGTGTAGTGTGTGTGTGTAATGTGTGTAGTGTGTGTGTGTGTGTGTAATGTGTGTGTGTAATGTGTGTGTGTGTGTAATGTGTGTGTGTGTGTGTAATGTGTGTCTGTGTGGTGTGTAATGTGTGTGTGTAATGTGTGTGTTATGTCGTGTGTGTGTGTAATGTGTGTAGTGTGTGTGTGTGTGTAATGTGTGTGTGTGTGTGTGTAATGTGTGTGGTGTGTGTGTGTAATGTGTGTAGTGTGTGTGTGTAATGTGTGTGTGTGTGTGTGTAATGTGTGTGTGTGTGTAATGTGTGTGTAATGTGTGTGTAATGTGTGTAGTGTGTGTGTATAATGTGTGTAGTGTGTGTGTGTAATGTGTGTAGTGTGTGTGTGTGTGTGTAATGTGTGTGTGTGTGTAATGTGTGTGTAATGTGTGTGTAATGTGTGTGTGTGTGTGTGTGTAATGTGTGTGTGTGTGTATAGTGTGTAATGTGTGTGTGTGTAATGTGTGTGTGTGTGTAATGTGTGTGTGTGTGTGTAATGTGTGTGTGTAATGTGTGTGTGTGTAATGTGTGTGTGTGTGTAATGTGTGTGTGTGTGTAATATGTGTGTGTGTAATGTGTGTGTGTGTAATGTGTGTGTGTGTAATGTGTGTGTGTGTGTGTGTGTAATGTGTGTGTGTGTGTGTGTAATGTGTGTGTGTGTAATGTGTGTGTGTGTGTAATGTGTGTGTGTGTATAATGTGTGTGTGTGTAATGTGTGTACTGTGTGTGTAATGTGTGTGTGTGTTTATAATGTGTGTGTGTGTGTGTGTAGTGTGTGTGTGTGTATAATGTGTGTGTAGTGTGTATAATGTGTGTGTATAATGTGTGTGTGTAATGTGTGTATAATGTGTGTGTGTGTGTAGTGTGTGTAATGTGTGTATAATGTGTGTGTATAATGTGTGTGTGTGTGTGTGTATAATGTGTGTGTGTGTGTGTGTGTGAAATGTGTGTGTGTGTGTGTGTAGTCTCTCCTCTCTCTGGGGATGCCCAGCGGCTGGCGTTAGCGTTCCGTGGAGCAGCGGAGCAGCTGATTGGATCGGAGGTGAAACTGGGCGTAGTCGACGTCTCCAAGGAAACCACACTGACCAAGGAACTGAACGGCACGACTCCACCCCCTCTACGGCTTTACCTATCAGGAGACAGACACAACCCTGTACCCTGCCCAGGTACACACCAACACACACACACATTACACGCACATTATACACACACATTATACACACTACACACACATTACACACACACACACACGCACACACCAACACCTTCTCTCTCCTCAGTCATCCAGAGTTCGGCCTCCATCGTAACGTGGCTGAAGAGGAGGGCGGGGCCTAGTGCCGACATCATCACTGACCTGAACCAATCAGATCGCTTCGTCGCCTCAGAGGAGCTGGTTGTTCTCGGACTGTTTAAGGTGACATCCCTTCCTGTTGGCTCTGTAGTACTTCCTGTCCTGTGCCTGTAATGTGTGTGTGACCTCAACAAACCTCGTCTAGAGGACCGGAGGGGACCCCAGAGGGACTGACCCACAGACAGAGAATAGAATAGCGAGAATAGCGATAAAATAAATCCCTTACCTTTGAAGATCTTCCTCTGTTTGCAATCCAAGGGTCCCAGCTACACAATAAATGGTTGTTTTGTTCGATAAAGTCCCTCTTTATATCCCCAAAACTCTGTTTGGTTGTGTCACGTCCTGGCCTGGGATAGCAAGCTGGCGTTTCATTTTGTGTTTTGGTTAGGAAGGGTTTTTAGTTCTAGGTGGTGTATTTCTATGTTGGGTTGATGGTTCCCAATTAGAGGCAGCTGATTGTCGTTACCTCTAATTGGGAACCATATATATGTTTGTTCTTTTCTTCACTGGGGTTGTGGGTCATTATTTATATTTTGGAATAATCATATTTGAATTTGTATTTGTTTGTGTTTGTGCCTGTTTTGAGCCGCACCTGCGTTGCGATCTTTTGTTGTTTTTGTTAGTTGCACTTCATGAATAAAGTGTGTACACTGGAACCCTCGCTGCATCTTGGTCCGCTCCATACGAAGATCGTGACAGAATGACCCACCACAAAAGGACCAAGCAGCGGGATAACTGGGAATTCTGGACATGGGAGGAGATCCTGGCTGGTAAGGGACCCTGGAGGCAGGCTGGGGAGTATCGCCGTCCCACGGAAGAGTTGGAGGTAGCTATGGCAGAGCGGCAGCAGTACGAGGGAACACGGCTGGCGAGGAAGCCCGAGAGGCAGCCCACATATTTCTTTGGGGTCACACGGGAGGTTGGCTGAGCCAGGTTGGAGACCTGAGCCAACTCCCGGAGTGAGCGTCGCACTAGTCAGGCACCGTGTTATGCAGTGAAGCGCACGGTGTCTCCAGTGCGCGTTCAGAGCCCAGCACGTCCTGTTCCTGCTCCGCACACCAGGACCCTTGTGCGCATCGAGAGCCCAGCACATCCTGTTCATGCTCCACGCATCAGGTCCCCTGTGCGCATCAAGAGCCCAGCACATCCTGTTCATGCTCTACGCATCAGGCCCAGTGTGCGTCTCCAGAGTCCGATGACCTCTGTTCCGGCTCCAAGCCCCGGGCCTCCGGTGTGTCTTCTCGGGCCAGCACGGCCTGCACCGGAGCCGCCACCAAAGAAATAAAGACACACCCGAGGACCCCTCCCCAATGACTTTTGGTCGCGGTCAGGGTGCCTTTGGGGGTACTGTCACGTCATTATTTATATTTTGGAATAATTATATTTGTATTTGTGTGTGTGAATAATTATATTTGTATTTGTTTGTGTGTGCCTGTTTCGAGCCACACCTGCGTTGCGATCCCTCGCTGCATCTTGGTCCGCTCCAATACGAAGATCGCGACAGGTTGGCACGTTTTGTTCCGTAATCCCACCCGTTCAACTCGTTCATCATACAGACAAAAGAATCCCAAAAAGAATCCAAAAAGTGACCAATAAACTTCGTCCAAACAAGTCAAACAACGTTTCTAATCAATCCTCAGGTACCCTAATATGTAAATAAACGATACAATTGAAGATGGAATGTAGTATGCTCAATACCGGAGATAAATAACAAAGAGCGCGCCCTCAGTCACTCGCGCCACAGGACTACAGACCCAAGGAGGAACCCAATGCTAAACTACAGCTACTTGTTCATTTTTCAAAGAACAAGCCTTGAAACCTTGTCTAAAGACTGTTGACATCCAGTGGAAGCCATAGGTACTGCAATCTGGGAGCTATTCTTTTCATTGTGCAATAGGAAACCATACCAATTGCATGGGAGCTCAAAAAAGCTATTTTTCAAGAAGGACTTTCCTCTGGTTTTCACCTGCCATATTAGTTCTGTTATACTCAAATACATTATTTTAACAGTTTTAGAAACTTCAAAGTGTTTTCTATCAAATACAACTAATTATATGCATATCCTAGCATCTGGGCTTGAGTAACAGGCATTTTACTTTGGGCACACCAGACTCTCCGAACTTCCGAACACTGCTGTGGTACTGAAGGTACTGCTGTTTCAGCTGTTATGGTCAGTCTAGCTGTATGGAGGAGAAGGTACTGCTCTGTTTCAGCTGTTATGGTCAGTCTAGCTGTATGGAGGAGAAGGTACTGCTCTGTTTCAGCTGTTATGGTCAGTCTAGCTGTATGGAGGAGAAGGTACTGCTCTGTTTCAGCTGTTATGGTCAGTCTAGCTGTATGGAGGAGAAGGTACTGCTCTGTTTCAGCTGTTATGGTCAGTCTAGCTGTATGGAGGAGAAGGTACTGCTCTGTTTCAGCTGTTATGGTCAGTCTAGCTGTATGGAGGAGAAGGTACTGCTCTGTTTCAGCTGTTATGGTCAGTCTAGCTGTATGGAGGAGAAGGTACTGCTCTGTTTCAGCTGTTATGGTCAGTCTAGCTGTATGGAGGAGAAGGTACTGCTCTGTTTCAGCTGTTATGGTCAGTCTAGCTGTATGGAGGAGAAGGTACTGCTCTGTTTCAGCTGTTATGGTCAGTCTAGCTGTATGGAGGAGAAGGTACTGCTCTGTTTCAGCTGTTATGGTCAGTCTAGCTGTATGGAGGAGAAGGTACTGCTCTGTTTCAGCTGTTATGGTCAGTCTAGCTGTATGGAGGACAAGGTACTGCTCTGTTTCAGCTGTTATGGTCAGTCTAGCTGTATGGAGAAGGTACTGCTCTGTTTCAGCTGTTATGGTCAGTCTAGCTGTATGGAGAAGGTACTGCTCTGTTTCAGCTGTTATGGTCAGTCTAGCTGTATAGAGAAGGTACTGCTCTGTTTCAGCTGTTATGGTCAGTCTAGCTGTATGGAGAAGGTACTGCTCTGTTTCAGCTGTTATGGTCAGTCTAGCTGTATGGAGAAGGTACTGCTCTGTTTCAGCTGTTATGGTCAGTCTAGCTGTATGGAGGAGAAGGTACTGCTCTGTTTCAGCTGTTATGGTCAGTCTAGCTGTATGGAGAAGGTACTGCTCTGTTTCAGCTGTTATGGTCAGTCTAGCTGTATGGAGAAGGTACTGCTCTGTTTCAGCTGTTATGGTTAGTCTAGCTGTATGTTGAAGGTACTGCTCTGTTTCAGCTGGTATGGTCAGTCTAGCTGTATGGAGAAGGTACTGCTCTGTTTCAGCTGTTATGGTCAGTCTAGCTGTATGGATTTATAAGTGTCTGGTATATCCATGACCTAAGACGTGTTTGGAATCCTTCTTGACTGTAATGTGATTTGTGAAATCAAATAAAGTATGTTTAAAATGTCTCTGTGTGTGTCTAGGACGTGGAGCGGGGAGCCGTGGAGGTGTTCTACGCGACGGCCGTTGACCTCCCTGACCTCGCTTTCTCTGCGACCCGGAACCAAGACATCTTCCGGAAGTATGACGTCACACAAGACTCCGTGCTGCTAGTCCGACAGGTTAGTCACACACGGGGTCGTGTCTGAAATATGTTTTACCTACTACTAACTAAAGCTACGTACTGGGTACTCATCATACTACATACTATTGAGGACATACCGTGTACTCATCATACTACATACTATTGAGGACATACCGTGTACTCATCATACTACATACTATTGAGGACATACTGGGTACTCATCATACTACATACTATTGAGGACATACTGTGTACTCATCATACTACATACTATTGAGGACATACCATGTACTCATCATACTACATACTATTGAGGACATACTGTGTACTCATCATACTACATACTATTGAGGACATACTGTGTACTCATCATACTACATACTATTGAGGACATACTGTGTACTCATCATACTACATACTATTGAGGACATACTGTGTACTCGTCATACTACATACTATTGAGGACATACTGTGTACTCATCATACTACATACTATTGAGGACATACTGTGTACTCATCATACTACATACTATTGAGGACATACTGTGTACTCATCATACTACCTACTATTGAGGACATACTGTGTACTAATCATACTACATACTATTGAGGACATACTGTGTACTAATCATACTACATACTATTGAGGACATACTGTGTACTCGTCATACTACATACTATTGAGGACATACTGTGTACTAGCCATACTACACATACTATTGAGGACATACTGTGTACTAATCATACTACATACTATTGAGGACATACTGTGTACTAATCATACTACATACTATTGAGGACATACTGTGTACTAATCATACTACATACTATTGAGGACATACTGTGTACTCGTCATACTACATACTATTGAGGACATACTGTGTACTCATCATACTACATACTATTGAGGACATACTGTGTACTCATCATACTACATACTATTGAGGACATACTGTGTACTCATCATACTACCTACTATTGAGGACATACTGTGTACTAATCATACTACATACTATTGAGGACATACTGTGTACTAATCATACTACATACTATTGAGGACATACTGTGTACTCGTCATACTACATACTATTGAGGACATACTGTGTACTCGTCATACTACATACTATTGAGGACATACTGTGTACTAATCATACTACATACTATTGAGGACATACTGTGTACTAATCATACTACATACTATTGAGGACATACTGTGTACTAATCATACTACATACTATTGAGACATACTGTGTACTTCTCGTCATACTACATACTATTGAGGACATACTGTGTACTCGTCATACTACATACTATTGAGGACATACTGTGTACTAATCATACTACATACTATTGAGGACATACTGTGTACTCATCATACTACCTACTATTGAGGACATACTGTGTACTCGTCATACTACATACTATTGAGGACATACTGTGTACTCATCATACTACATACTATTGAGGACATACTTTGTGTACTAATCATACTACATACTATTGAGGACATACTGTGTACTCATCATACTACCTACTATTGAGGACATACTGTGTACTCCATACACACATACTATGTGAGGACATACTGTACTCATCCTTACTACCTACTATTGAGGACATACTGTGTACTAAATCATACTACATACTATTGAGGACATACTGTGTACTAATCATACTACATACTATTGAGGACATACTGTGTACTCGTCACATACTACATACTATTGAGGACATACTGTGTACTCGTCATACCTACATACTATTGAGGACATACTGTGTACTAATCATACTACATACTATTGAGGACATACTGTGTACTCATCATACTACCTACTATTGAGGACATACTGTGTACTAATCATACTACATACTATTGAGGACATACTGTGTACTCGTCATACTACATACTATTGAGGACATACTGTGTACTCGTCATACTACATACTATTGAGGACATACCGTGTACTCATCATACTACATACTATTGAGGACATACTGTGTACTCATCATACTAACCTACTATTGAGGACATACAGTGTACTCATCATACCCATACTATTGAGGACATACTGTGTACTCATCATACTACATACTATTGAGGACATACTGTGTACTCATCATACTATACCTACTATTGAGGACATACTGTGTACTAATCATACTACATACTATTGAGGACATACTGTGTACTCATCATACTACCTACTATTGAGGACATACTGTTAGTAGAAATGTAAACCGGTGTGTAGTCTAGACCTGTGTGTAGTCTAGACCTGTGTGTGTAGTCTAGACCTGTGTGTGTAGTCTAACCCTGTGTGTGTAGTCTAACCCTGTGTGTGTAGTCTAGACCTGTGTGTGTAGTCTAGACCTGTGTGTGTAGTCTAACCCTGTGTGTGTGTGTGTGTAGTCTAAACCTGTGTGTGTGTGTGTAGTCTAACCCTGTGTGTGTGTGTGTGTGTGTAGTCTAACCCTGTGTGTGTAGTCTAACCCTGTGTGTGTAGTCTAACCCTGTGTGTGTAGTCTAACCCTGTGTGTGTGTGTGTGTGTGTGTGTGTGTAGTCTAACCCTGTGTGTGTGTGTGTGTAGTCTAACCCTGTGTGTGTGTAGTCTAACCCTGTACAGGTAGTGAAGGTAACCAGTGAGACATCTAAAGAGGATCTCCTCTCCTTCATCGCCGTTCATCAACTGGAGCTGGTTACTGAATACAACGGACAGGTACACACTCACGCCCATACACATGTGTAACAGATGGAGATTTGTAAAGTCATTCCTCAGCATGAAATGTCTCCCCTAGCTAGCTTTAAAATGTCTCTAGTAGCTACCTTTAAAATGTCTCCACTAGCTAGCTTTAAAATGTCTCCACTAGCTAGCTTTAAAATGTCTCCCTAGCTAGCTTTAAAATGTCTCCACTAGCTAGCTTTAAAATGTCTCCACTAGCTAGCTTTAAAATGTCTCTAGTAGCTAGCTTTAAAATGTCTCCACTAGCTAGCTTTAAAATGTCTCTAGTAGCTAGCTTTAAAATGTCTCTACTAGCTAGCTTTAAAATGTCTCCACTAGCTAGCTTTAAAATGTCTCCACTAGCTAGCTTTAAAATGTCTCTACTAGCTAGCTTTAAAATGTCTCCACTAGCTAGCTTTAAAATGTCTCCACTAGCTAGCTTTAAAATGTCTCCACTAGCTAGCTTTAAAATGTCTCTTCTAGCTTAGCTAGCTTTAAATAGCTAGCTTTAAAATGTCTCCACTAGCTAGCTTTAAAATGTCTCCACTAGCTAGCTTTAAAATGTCTAGCTACCTTTAAAATGTTCCACTAGCTAAAAGCTTTAAAAATGTCTCCACTAGCTAGCTTTAAAATGTCTCTAGTAGCTAGCTTTAAAATGTCTCCCCTAGCTACCTTTAAAATGTCTCTAGTAGCTAGCTTTAAAATGTCTCCTCTAGCTAGCTTTAAAATGTCTCCCCTAGCTACCTTTAAAATGTCTCCCTAGTAGCTAGCTTTAAAATGTCTCCCCTAGCTACCTTTAAAGCGTCTTCACTAGCTAGCTTTAAAATGTCTCCACTAGCTAGCTTTAAAATGTCTCTAGTAGCTAGCTTTAAAATGTCTCCACTAGCTAGCTTTAAAATGTCTCCACTAGCTAGCTTTAAAATGTCTCCACTAGCTAGCTTTAAAATGTCTCCACTAGCTAGCTTTAAAATGTCTCTAGTAGCTACCTTTAAAATGTCTCCACTAGCTAGCTTTAAAATGTCTCCACTAGCTAGCTTTAAAATGTCTCCACTAGCTAGCTTTAAAATGTCTCTACTAGCTAGCTTTAAAATGTCTCCACTAGCTAGCTTTAAAATGTCTCCCCTAGCTACCTTTAAAGCGTCTTCACTAGCTAGCTTTAAAATGTCTCCACTAGCTAGCTTTAAAATGTCTCCACTAGCTAGCTTTAAAATGTCTCTAGTAGCTAGCTTTAAAATGTCTCCACTAGCTAGCTTTAAAATGTCTCCACTAGCTAGCTTTAAAATGTCTCCACTAGCTAGCTTTAAAATGTCTCTAGTAGCTAGCTTTAAAATGTCTCCACTAGCTAGCTTTAAAATGTCTCTAGTAGCTAGCTTTAAAATGTCTCTACTAGCTAGCTTTAAAATGTCTCCACTAGCTAGCTTTAAAATGTCTCCACTAGCTACCTTTAAAATGTCTCCACTAGCTAGCTTTAAAATGTCTCTAGTAGCTAGCTTTAAAATGTCTCCCCTAGCTAGCTTTAAAATGTCTCTAGTAGCTAGCTTTAAAATGTCTCCACTAGCTAGCTTTAAAATGTCTCTAGTAGCTAGCTTTAAAATGTCTCTACTAGCTAGCTTTAAAATGTCTCCACTAGCTAGCTTTAAAATGTCTCTAGTAGCTAGCTTTAAAATGTCTCCACTAGCTAGCTTTAAAATGTCTCTACTAGCTAGCTTTAAAATGTCTCTATAGCTAGCTTTAAAAATGTCTCCACTAGCTAGCTTTAAAATGTCTCTATCAGCTAGCTTTAAAATGTCTCTAGCTAGCTTAAATGTCTCCACTAGCTACCTTTAAAGCGCTCTCTTCACTAGCTAGTTTTTAAAATGTCTCCACTAGCTAAGCTTTAAAATGTCTCCACTAGCTAGCTTTAAATGTCTCCACTAGCTAGTTTAAATGTTCCACTAGCTAGCTTAAAATGTCTCCCACTAGCTAGCTTTAAAATGTCTCCACTAGCTACCTTTAAATGTCTCTACTAGCTAGCTTTAAAATGTCTCCACTAGCTAGCTTTAAAATGTCTCTACTAGCTAGCTTTAAATGTCTACTACTAAATGTCTCCACTAGCTACCTTTAAAGCTGCTCACTAGTAGCTTTAAAATGTCTCCACTAGCTACCTTAAGCGTCAAGCTAGCTTTAAAATGTCTCCACTAGCCAGCTTTAAAAGCTCCACTAGCTTTAAAATGTCTCCACTATCTAAAATGTCTCCCTAGCTAGCTATGTCTCCACTAGCTAAATGTCTCCACTAGCTAGCTTTAAAATGTCTCACTAGCTAGCTTTAAAATGTCTCCACTAGCTAGCTTTAAAATGTCTCCACTAGCTAGCTTTAAAATGTCTCCACTAGCTAGCTTTAAAATGTCTCCACTAGCTACCTTTAAAATGTCTCCACTAGCTAAACTTCAAAATGTCTCCACTAGCTAGCTATAAAATGTCTCTAGTAGCTAGCTTTAAAATGTCTCCACTAGCTAGCTTTAAAATGTCTCCACTAGCTAGCTTTAAAATGTCTCCACTAGCTAGCTTTAAAATGTCTCTAGTAGCTAGCTTTAAAATGTCTCCACTAGCTAGCTTTAAAATGTCTCCACTAGCTAGCTTTAAAATGTCTCCACTAGCTAGCTTTAAAATGTCTCCCTAGCTAGCTTTAAAATGTCTCCACTAGCTAGCTTTAAAATGTCTCCTCTAGCTAGCTTTAAAATGTCTCCAGTGGCTAGTTTTAAATGTCTCCACTAGCCAGCTTTAAAATGTCTCCACAAACTTGTCATTTTAAATCTTAACCGTGACGTTAGGTAAGTCAGAAGTTTGTGGAGCAGGACTTTGTAAACAAAAAGAGAGTAAGTTTGTGATCTACGTGACTTCAAATCACCATAATCAATAAGAGGTAGAAAGGTTGATAAATAGTATCACCATAATCAATAAGAGGTAGAAAGGTTGATAAATAGTATCACCATAATCAATAACAGATAGAAAGGTTGATAAATACTATCACCATAATCAATAACAGGTAGAAAGGTTGATAAATAGTATCACCATAATCAATAAGAGGTAGAAAGGTTGATAAATAGTATCACCATAATCAATAACATGTAGAAAGGTTGATACATACTATCACCATAATCAATAACAGGTAGAAAGGTTGATAAATAGTATCACCATAATCAATAACATGTAGAAAGGTTGATAAATAGTATCACCATAATCAATAACAGGTATAAAGGTTGATAAATACTATCACCATAATCAATAACATGTAGAAAGGTTGATAAATAGTATCACCATAATCAATAACAGGTATAAAGGTTGACTGCCCAATCTGCTTCCTGCTGACTAGAGAGACAGGATCAAGTTCTGTAAAAAAAAAGAAGCTCACTTTAAATCGTAGATTCTTAACAAGCTCACAAGCACGCAAGGTATTGGTATGCAGAGACTCGTTCGATTGTAGTACCATCCGATGAGTATAGATGTAATCCATCTGAGACAATCTTACGAGAACTTGAAAACAACATGTATTTCGTTTTTTGCCCACGTTAAGTACCAGTTTTAAATCAGTAAGGGCTTCCTATACACAACTGCGAAATGGGACTGTAGCCTTGTCACAGCCAGGTTAGCAGTCGGGTCAGTTGAGTACATAGTAGTATCATCCGTATATACTGTAGATGAATCTACAACTTTCAATAGGTTGACCAATAGTATTTATACAAATAGTGAAAAGAACAGGTCCTAGAATTGACCCCTGCGGAACACCTTTATGTACTTCAAGAAATTCAGGCTAATCACGATGGCCTGAGTTCTGTCACTAAAATAATCCTGAAGCCAGGAGCAGGCGTCAGAGCCCAGGCCAATCAAGGACAACTTGTTCACGATGGCCTGAGTTCTGTCGCTAAGATAATCCTGAAGCCAAGAGCAGGCGTCAGAGCCCTGGCCAATCGAGGACCACTTGTTCAATAAAATAGCATCATCAACAGTATCAAACACTTTTGACAGGTCCACAAACAAGGCAGCACAATACATTTTAGTGTCTAACGCATAAAAAAATACCAGTAACAACTCATGTGATTGTGCTGTGCCCTGTCCTAAACCCGGATTGACTTATATTCAAAATACCATTCTCAGCTAGACATGGAAGCCTGGAGATGGCACAATAATTATCAAGATCACTACTATCCCCGCCCTTGTGGAGGGGCAGCACTGCTTTCCATACTTTTTGAATATTTCCTGATAACAATGTTACATTTTAGATATGGGTTACTGAGCCAGAAATGAGGGGGCAGCGCACTTGAGCAGACCTGGCTCCAATTGGTCAGCGGCCTGTGGATTTCTTGGTATCTTATAGCAAGTAAGGCAGCAAGGACTTTCTAGGAATTGCCGAAATGCAAAAAAAACTTGACTAACGTTTTCCGAGTCGATCTGAAATATTTCCTAATCAGCGCTTAGCCCACTCTTAGAATGTGGCCAAAGTCTGAATTAATTTGTTGGGGCAGAAAGGAGGAAGTCTAACCCTTTTAGAGATGTGACAGTTTTTCTGAATTTAGCTAGGTTCCCCTTACAATCAGAAAGAGCGGTTAGATAATAATCAGATCGTTTTGATCACCCTACACAGGGCAGTGCCTCCTACTGGCCCTCCAACACCACTGGGATGCAGGGTGGTATGCTGCTGGCTTACAATCAGAAAGTACGGTTAGATAATAATCAGATCTTTTTGATCAGTCTTACACATGGATTCCTCAGTTGCCTAAAAGATGCCAATCCGGGCCTGTGTTCCTCGTCTTGACCCAGGCAACATTTTCTCTTATGAATGACTTTGGATAATTCAGGAGTGAACCAGGCATTCGATCTACCTTTAACCCTTCGTTTTTGGAAGGGAGCATGATTATCTATAATAGTATTGAAGACATCTGCCATAAGGCTCAAAGCTAAATCAGGTTCAGGGATAGCTGAAATACAATCAGGGCCACTAAAATAAAACTTTTAACCCATAGTTTTTGAAAGGGAGCATGATTATCTACAATAGTATTGAAGACATCTGCCAAAAGGCTCAAAGCTAAATCAGGTTCAGGGATAGATGCAATACAATCCAGCCCCCCTAGCAACAGACAGTATTTATCTGGAGTATTCCTCAAAATAAGGCCAATCGATTTCGATAGTTCATTAGGATTCAGCCATATAGCCTCAGTTATCAGCTGAGACAGGTTTAAATCAGATCTTTCAGCGTATCTGAGACTGACGTCCTCCGATCAATATTTTAAATCACCCATAATTAGTCGTTCAGATTTACCAGACTTCGATAGCAATGCAGATAAATTGTTAAGATCTCACAAGGGAGGTTATTTACATTAATAACGAGACAGTCAAACTGCTTAGGGACAGAGTTATCAAGAGATGCAGAAACATTTCAGTTGTCCTTTGTAAATATGGCAACACCCCCACCTCTGCCAATTCTGTCTGATCTGTAGACATGAGAACCAGAGTGAGACACGTCAGAGTCCAACAAATTATTCAACCAATTTACAGACTTTACCAGAATGTCCACGTTGGATTGAGAAGCCAGACTTCTGTCATTTACATGAACAAATCCAAGACCACAGCTATGGGATTTCAGGTCAGATGCCATCTCTAATACAAGCATGCCCTGATCGGTAGGTAACCCCCCCCTTATGAGAAAATACCACAGGATTGGTTTGAATTGGTATTGTCTAGAACTGAACCAATGGGCCTAAGCCTGAAGCAACGATGTGGGTTAAAACAAGAGTCAATGAGGGCTACCTGTTGCGGGTCTGCAGTATGATGACACTGCTGATAGAATATGGTTGGGATTACTTGAGCGGGACTACTTCAAAATGACAACATTTTCATACTGAAAGATCTTGGCTTTGAGGGTAAAACCTGAGTTAGGCTTGGTGGTATGGCAAGCACAGTGCCATCCGTTTCATGTGCATGAGCACCCAAACCTTGATAATCCCCATCGTTCCAGACAGCCAGTCGTAACCTCTCCCTTACAGTGTTGACTCACGCCATCCTGTTTGTCTCTCTTTCTCCATCTCTCCCTCCCTCCCTCCAGACAGCCAGTCGTAACCTCTCCCTTACAGTGTTGACTCACGCCATCCTGTTTGTCTCTCTCCCTCCCTCCCTCCAGACAGCCAGTCGTATCCTCTCCTCTCCAGTGTTAAATCATGCCATTCTGTTTGCCTCTCTCCCTCCCTCCCTCCAGACAGCCAGTCGTATCCTCTCCTCTCCAGTGTTAAATCATGCCATTCTGTTTGCCTCTCTCCATCTCTCCCTCCCTCCCTCCAGACAGCCAGTCGTATCCTCTCCTCTCCAGTGTTAAATCATGCCATTCTGTTTGTCAATAAGACTGATGAAGGGTTTCAGATGGTCTACTCTGCCTTCCAGGCTGCTGCTGCCTCCTACAGGGGAAAGGTAGGTACTACAACACAACTACTATAATACACACTGCTGCTGCCCCCTACAGGGGAAAGATAGGTACTACAACACAACTACTAAAATCTCCTCCACCTCTTCACCTCTCCCTCCCTCCCCTCTCCTCCACCTCTTCACCTCCCTCTCCTCCTCCCTCCCT
Source organism: Brachymystax lenok tsinlingensis (assembly GCA_030435695.1). NCBI lineage: Eukaryota > Metazoa > Chordata > Actinopteri > Salmoniformes > Salmonidae > Brachymystax > Brachymystax lenok. The sequence goes on from CM059812.1 coordinate 46,768,419, forward strand.
CTCCTCCACCTCTTCACCTCTCCTCCCTATTCTCCCCTCTCCTCCACCTCTTCACTCTCCTCCCTACCTCCCCTCTCCTCCACCCTCTTCACCTCTCCCTACCTCCCTCTCTCCTCTCCTCCACCTCTTCACCTCTCCCTACCTCCCCTCCCCTCTTCACCTCCTCCCTACCTCCCCTCCCGTCTCCTCCACCTCTTCACTTCTCCCTACCTCTCCTCCACCTCTTCACCTCTCCCTACCTCCCCTCCCCTCTCCTCCACCTCTTCACCTCTCCCTACCTCCCCTCTCCTCTCCTCCACCTCTTCACCTCTCCCTACCTCCCTCCCTCTCCTCCCTACCTCCCTCCCGCCTCCCTCCACCTCTCACTTCTCCCTACCTCTCCTCCACCTCTTCACCTCTCCCTACCTCCCTCCTCCCCTCTCCTCCACCTCTTCACTTCTCCCTACCTCTCCTCCACCTCTTCACCTCTCCCTCCCTCCCCTCTCCTCCACCTCTTCACCTCTCCCTACCTCCCCTCTCCTCCACCTCTTCACCTCTCCCTCCTCCCTCCTCTCCTCCACCTCTTCACCTCCCTCCCTCCTCCCTCTCCTCTCCTCCACCTCACCTCTCCCTCCTCCCTCTCCTCCACCTCTTCACCTCTCCCTACCTCCCCTCTCCTCCACCTCTTCACCTCTCCCTACCTCCCCTCTCCTCCACCTCTTCACCTCTCCCTACCTCCCCTCTCCTCCACCTCTTCACCTCTCCCTCCCTCCCCTCTCCTCCACCTCTTCACCTCTCCCTCCCTCCCTCCCTCTCCTCCACCTCTTCACCTCTCCCTCCCTCCTCCCTCTCCTCCACCTCTTCACCTCTCCCTCCCTCCCTCTCCTCCACCTCTTCACCTCTCCCTACCTCCCTCTCCTCCACCTCTTCACCTCTCCCTCCCTCCCCTCTCCTCCACCTCTTCACCTCTCTCCCTCCCTCCCTCTCCTCCACCTCTTCACCTCTCCCTCCCTCCCCTCTCCTCCACCTCTTCACCTCTCCCTCCCTCCCCTCTCCTCCACCTCTTCACCTCTCCCTCCCTCCCCTCTCCTCCACCTCTTCACCTCTCCCTACCTCCCTCTCCTCCACCTCTTCACCTCTCCTCCCTACCTCCCTCTCCTCCACCTCTTCACCTCTCCCTCCCTCCCCTCTCCTCCACCTCTTCACCTCTCCCTCCCTACCCCTCTCCTCCACCTCTTCACCTCTCCCTCCCTCCCCTCTCCTCCACCTCTTCTCCTCTCCAGGTATTGTTTGTGATAGTAGACGTGGACGAGCCGAGGAATGGTAGAATGTTGGAGTATTTCCGTGTCCGGGAGAGCGAAGCTCCGATGGTGCGATTGGTTAATCTGACGAGTCACGTGACCTATCACCTGCCGTCCGACACTCTGGACACACCCACCATTATAGCGTTCTGTCAGAGCTACCTGGACGGCACCGCACAGGTACACTGAGTTTCAATGACACACCATCCCACACACACACACAAACACACACACACACACCATCCACACACACACACACACACACACACACACACACACACACACACACACACACACACACACACACACACACACACACCACACACACACACACACACACACACACACACACACACACACACACACACCACACACATACACACACACACACACCATCCACACACACACACACACACACACACCATCCCACACATACACACACACACACACACACACACACACATCCCACACACACACACACACACCATCCCACACATACACACACACACACACACCATCCCACACACACACACACACACACACACACACACCATCCATACACACACACACACACACACACACACACACACACACATCCCACACATACACACACACACACACACACACACCATCCCACACATACACACACCATCCCACACATACATACACACAAACACACACACACACCATCCAACACAAACACATATAAATTGAAGTGTGTGTGTGTGTGTGTGTGTGTGTGTGTATGTGTCTGGTTGTGAAACAGCCTAAGATGCAGAGTGAGGCTGTGCCCGCTGGCTGGGACCAGAAGCCTGTTAAACAGCTGGTAGGAGAGAACCTGGAGAGACTGGCCTTCAACCCTGACAAGACTGCCTTTATAATGTTCTGTAGGTACACACACACACACACACACACACACACCATCACACACACACACACACCATCACACACCATCACACACACACACACACACACACACACACACACACACACACACACACACACACACACACACACACACACACACACTCCTTTAGAATGTGGTGTTCCTCAGGGGTCTATTCTAGGAACAGATAGATAGAATGTGGTGTTCCTCTGGGGTCTATTCTAGGAATAGATAGATAGAATGTGGTGTTCCTCTGGGGTCTATTCTAGGAAAAGTTAAGATAGAATGTGGTGTTCCTCAGGGGTCTATTCTAGGAATAGATAGATAGAATGTGGTGTTCCTCTGGGGTCTATTCTAGGAATAGATAGATAGAATGTGGTGTTCCTCAGGGGTCTATTCTAGGAATAGATAGATAGAATGTGGTGTTCCTCTGGGGTCTATTCTAGGAATAGATAGATAGAATGTGGTGTTCCTCAGGGTCTATTCTAGGAATAGATAGATAGAATGTGGTGTTCCTCAGGGGTCTATTCTAGGAATAGATAGATAGAATGTGGTGTTCCTCTGGGGTCTATTCTAGGAATAGATAGATAGAATGTGGTGTTCCTCTGGGGTCTATTCTAGGAATAGATAGATAGAATGTGGTGTTCCTCAGGGGTCTATTCTAGGAATAGATAGATAGAATGTGGTGTTCCTCTGGGGTCTATTCTAGGAATAGATAGATAGAATGTGGTGTTCCTCAGGGGTCTATTCTAGGAACAGATAGATAGAATGTGGTGTTCCTCTGGGGTCTATTCTAGGAATAGATAGAATGTGGTGTTCCTCAGGGGTCTATTCTAGGAATAGATAGAATGTGGTGTTCCTCAGGGGTCTATTCTAGGAATAGATAGATAGAATGTGGTGTTCCTCAGGGGTCTATTCTAGGAATAGATAGATAGAATGTGGTGTTCCTCTGGGGTCTATTCTAGGAATAGATAGATAGAATGTGGTGTTCCTCAGGGGTCTATTCTAGGAATAAATAGATAGAATGTGGTGTTCCTCTGGGGTCTATTCTAGGAATAGATAGATAGAATGTGGTGTTCCTCAGGGGTCTATTCTAGGAATAAATAGATAGAATGTGGTGTTCCTCAGGGTCTATTCTAGGAATAGATAGATAGAATGTGGTGTTCCTCAGGGTCTATTCTAGGAATAGATAGATAGAATGTGGTGTTCCTCAGGGTCTATTCTAGGAACAGATAGATAGAAGGTGGTGTTCCTCAGGGGTCTATTCTAGGAATAGATAGATAGAATGTGGTGTTCCTCTGGGGTCTATTCTAGGAATAGATAGATAGAATGTGGTGTTCCTCAGGGGTCTATTCTAGGAATAGATAGATAGAATGTGGTGTTCCTCAGGGTCTATTCTAGGAATAGATAGATAGAATGTGGTGTTCCTCTGGGGTCTATTCTAGGAATAGATAGATAGAATGTGGTGTTCCTCAGGGGTCTATTCTAGGAATAGATAGATAGAATGTGGTGTTCCTCTGGGGTCTATTCTAGGAATAGATAGATAGAATGTGGTGTTCCTCAGGGGTCTATTCTAGGAATAGATAGATAGAATGTGGTGTTCCTCAGGGGTCTATTCTAGGAATAGATAGATAGAATGTGGTGTTCCTCAGGGTTATAGTCTAGGAACAGATAGATAGAATGTGGTGTTCCTCAGGGGTCTATTCTAGGAATAGATAGATAGAATGTGGTGTTCCTCAGGGGTCTATTCTAGGACTAGATAGATAGAATGTGGTGTTCCTCAGGGGTCTATTCTAGGAACAGATAGATAGAATGTGGTGTTCCTCAGGGGTCTATTCTAGGAATAGATAGATAGAATGTGGTGTTCCTCAGGGGTCTATTCTAGGAAAGGATAGATAGAATGTGGTGTTCCTCAGGGAGGAATCCCCTATTCTAGGACCTCTGTTATTTTACATCCACTGACACACTTAAAACAGCCTGATCACGGTTTGTTTTAACTACAGCCTGCATCCTAATTGTGTGTTTGTGTGTGTGTTTTTGTTTGTGTGTGTTTGTGTGTAGACCTGCCCTACAGTGAAGAGAGTCGTTCTCTGTTCCCGCTTTGGGAGGAGTTAGCCCAGCACTACCTGGACAGAGAGGAAGTTGTCATAGCTCGCTCCGACGCCTCGGCCAATGACTTCAACCTGTCGATGAGAGAACGCTACCCCGCCCTCCTCCTGTTCCCAGCGCTGCACGCAGAGAGGGTACACACCAACATTATACACACCAACATTATACACACCAACATTATACACACCAACATTATACACACCAACATTATACACACACACATTATATATAAACACATTATACACACACACATTATACACACACACATTATATACACACACATTATATATAAACACATTATACACACACACATTATACACACCAACATTATACACACCCACATTATACACACACACATTATATATAAACACTTTATATATAAACACATTATACACACACACATTATATATAAACACATTATACACACACACATTATACACACACACATTATATATACACACATTATATATAAACACATTGTATACACATTATATACACACATTATATGTATACACATATACACACATATATACACATTATATACACACACATTGTATACACACATTATGTATACGCACATGATATACACACATTATATATACACATTATATACACACATTATATATAAACACATTGTAAACACACATATGTATACACATTATATACATTCATTATACACACACATTAAATACACACACATTATATACACAATATATAAACACATTGTATACACATTATACACACACATTATATGTACACACATTATATACACACATTGTATACACATTATGTATACACATTATATATACCAACATTATATACACACATTATATATTCACACATTATGAATTCACATTATATACACATATTATATACACACATTGTATATACACACATTGTATACACACATTATATATAAACACATTGTATACACATTATACAAACACACATTATATATAAACACATTGTATACACATTATATACACCCATTATACAAACACACATTGTATTCACATTGTATTCACATTGTATTCACATTATATACACACATACAGTGGGGAAAAAAAGTATTTAGTCAGCCACCAATTGTGCAAGTTCTCTCACTTAAAAAGATGAGAGAGGCCTGTAATTTTCATCATAGGTACACTTCAACTATGACAGACAAAATGAGGAAAAAATCCAGAAAATCACATTGTAGGATTTTTATGAATTTATTTGCAAATTATGGTGGAAAATAAGTATTTGGTCACATACAAACAAGCAAGATTTCTGGCTCTCACAGACCTGTAACTTCTTCTTTAAGAGGCTCCTCTGTCCTCCACTCATTACCTGTATTAATGGCACCTGTTTGAACTTGTTATCAGTATAAAAGACACCTGTCCACAACCTCAAACAGTCACACTCCAAACTCCACTATGGCCAAGACCAAAGAGCTGTCAAAGGACACCAGAAACAAAATTGTAGACCTGCACCAGGTTGGGAAGACTTAATCTGCAATAGGTAAGCAGCTTGGTTTGAAGAAATCAACTGTGGGAGCAATTATTAGGAAATGGAAGACATACAAGACCACTGATAATCTTCCTCGATCTGGGCTCCACGCAAGATCTCACCCCGTGGGGTCAAAATGATCACAAGAACGGTGAGCAAAAATCCCAGAACTACACGGGGGGACCTAGTGAATGACCTGCAGAGAGCTGGGACCAAAGTAACAAAGCCTACCATCAGTAACACACTACGCCGCCAGGGACTCAAATCCTGCAGTGCCAGACGTGTCCCCCTGCTTAAGCCAGTACATGTTCAGGCCCGTCTAAAGTTTGCTAGAGAGCATTTGGATGATCCAGATGAGGATTGGGAGAATGTCAGATGAAACCAAAATATAACTTTTTGGTAAAAACTCAACTCGTCGTGTTTGGAGGACAAAGAATGCTGAGTTGCATCCAAAGAACACCATACCTACTGTGAAGCATGGGGTGGAAACATCATGCTTTGGGGCTGTTTTTCTGCAAAGGGACCAGGACGACTGATCCGTGTAAAGGAAAGAATGAATGGGGCCATGTATCATGAGATTTTGAGTGAAAACCTCCTTCCATCAGCAAGGGCATTGAAGATGAAACGTGGCTGGGTCTTTCAGCATGACAATGATCCCAAACACACCGCCCGGGCAACGAAGGAGTGGCTTCAGAAGAAGCATTTCAAGGTCCTGGAGTGGCCTAGCCAGTCTCCAGATCTCAACCCCATAGAAAATCTTTGGAGGGAGTTGAAAGTCCGTGTTGCCCAGCGACAGCCCCAAAACATCACTGCTCTAGAAGAGATCTGCATGGAGGAATGGGCCAAAATACCAGCAACAGTGTGTGAAAACCTTGTGAAGACTTACAGAAAACATTTGACCTCTGTCATTGCCAACAAAGGGTATATAACAAAGTATTGAGATAAACTTTTGTTATTGACCAAATACTTATTTTCCACCATAATTTGCAAATAAATTCATAAAAAATCCTACAATGTGATTTTCTGGGTTTTTTTCCCTCATTTTGTCTGTCATAGTTGAAGTGTACCTATGATGAAAATTACAGGCCTCTCTCATCTTTTTAAGTGAGAGAACTTGCACAATTGGTGGCTGACTAAATACTTTTTTTCCCCACTGTATGTATACACATTATATACACACATTATATATACACACATTGTATACACACATTATATATAAACACATTGTATACACACATTATATGTATACACATTATAAATACACATTATATACATACACATTATATACACACATTATATATACACACATTATATACACACACACACACTATATACACACACTATATACACACACATTATATATACACACATTGTATACACATTATATAAACACATTGTATACACATTATATATACACACATTATATATACACACATTATATATTCACACATTGTGAACACACATTATATACACACATTATACAAACAAACATTATATACACACATTATACAAACACACATTATATACACACATTATATATAAACACATTTTATACACATTATATACACACATTATATATATACACACATTGTATACACACGTTATATACATACATTATATACACACATTATATACAAACATTATACAAACACACATTATATACACACATTATATATACACATTATATATAAACATTATATATAAACACATTGTATATACACATTATATACACACATTATACAAACACACATTATACAAACACACATTATATATAAACACATTATATATAAGCACATTATAAATAAACACATTATATACACATTGTATTACACACATTATATATACACATTATATAAACACATTGTATACACATTATATATACACATTATACAAACACTTCATATACACACATACAAGCACACATCATATATAAACACATTGTATACACACATTATATATAAACACATTGAATACACACATTATATATATACACACATTATATATACACATTATACACACATTATATATAAACACATTGTATACACATTATATACACACATTACATACACACATTGTATATAAACACATTGTATACACATTATATACACACATTATACAAACACACATTATATACACATTATACAAACACACATATATAAACACATTGTATACACACATTATATATAAACACATTGTATATACACGTTATATATACATTATAAACACGCATTATATATAAACACATTCTATATAAACTCATTATATATAAACACATTGTATACACACATTATATATACACATTATACACACTGTCTACACACATTATATATACACATTATATACACATTATATACACACATTATATATAAACACATTGAATACACATTATATATACACATTATACAAACACACATTATATACACACATTATATACACACATTATATACACACATTATATACACACATTATACAAACACACATTGTATACACACATTATATACACACATTATATACACATTATATATAACACGTTGTATACACACATTTTATATATACACACATTATACAAACACACATTATATACACACATTATATACACACATTATATACACACATTATATACACACATTATATACACATTATATACACATTATATACACATTATATACACACATTATATATATACACATTATATACACATTATATACACACATTCTATATACACATTATACAAACACACATTATATATACACACATTATATATACACACATTATATATAAACACATTTTATACACACATATATACACCTTGTATACACATTATATATACACATTATATAAACACATTGTATACACATTATATATACACATTATACAAACACATTATATACACACATTATACAAACACACATTATATATAAACACATTGTATACACACATTATATATACACATTATACACACATTGTATACACACATTATATATAAACACATTGTATACACACATTATATACACACATTATATATAAACACATTGTATACACATTATACAAACACACATTATACAAACACACATTATATACACACATTATATACACACATTATATACACACATTATATATAAACACATTATATACACACATTATATATAAACACATTGTATACACATTATATATACACATTATACAAACACACATTATATACACACATTATATATACACACATTATATATAAACACATTTTATACACACATATATACACCTTGTATACACATTATATATACACATTATATAAACACATTGTATACACATTATATATACACATTATACAAACACATTATATACACACATTATACAAACACACATTATATATAAACACATTGTATACACACATTATATATACACATTATACACACATTGTATACACACATTATATATAAACACATTGTATACACACATTATATACACACATTATATATAAACACATTGTATACACATTATACAAACACACATTATACAAACACACATTATATACACACATTATATACACACATTATATACGCACATTATATATAAACACATTATATACACACATTATATATAAACACATTGTATACACATTATATATACACATTATACAAACACACATTATATACACACATTATATATAAACACATTGTATACACACATTATATATACACATTATATACACACATTATATACACATTGTATACACACATTATATATACACATTATATAAACACATTGTATACACACATTATATACACACATTATATATAAACACATTGTATACACACATTATATATATATATATATACACACACATTATAAACACACATTATATACACACATTATATACACTCTCTCTACTCTGGTCAGAGGAACCTGAAGGACCTGGTTCAGTTTATAATATATATATATATATCTCTCCAGGTGGTAGTCTACTCTGGTCAGAGGAACCTGAAGGATCTGGTTCAGTTTATAATATATCTCTCTCCAGGTGGTAGTCTACTCTGGTCAGAGGAACCTGAAGGATCTGGTTCAGTTTATAATATATATATATATATCTCTCCAGGTGGTAGTCTACTCTGGTCAGAGGAACCTGAAGGATCTGGTTCAGTTTATAATATATCTCTCTCTCCAGGTGGTAGTCTACTCTGGTCAGAGGAACCTGAAGGACCTGGTTCAGTTTATAATATATATATATATATCTCTCCAGGTGGTAGTCTACTCTGGTCAGAGGAACCTGAAGGATCTGGTTCAGTTTATAATATATCTCTCTCTCCAGGTGGTAGTCTACTCTGGTCAGAGGAACCTGAAGGATCTGGTTCAGTTTATAATATATATATATATATCTCTCCAGGTGGTAGTCTACTCTGGTCAGAGGAACCTGAAGGATCTGGTTCAGTTTATAATATATCTCTCTCTCCAGGTGGTAGTCTACTCTGGTCAGAGGAACCTGAAGGATCTGGTTCAGTTTATAATATATATCTATCTCTCCAGGTGGTAGTCTACTCTGGTCAGAGGAACCTGAAGGATCTGGTTCAGTTTATAATATATATATCTCTCTCCAGGTGGTAGTCTACTCTGGTCAGAGGAACCTGAAGGACCTGGTTCAGTTTATAATATATATATATCTCTCCAGGTGGTAGTCTACTCTGGTCAGAGGAACCTGAAGGATCTGGTTCAGTTTATAATATATATATATCTCTCTCCAGGTGGTAGTCTACTCTGGTCAGAGGAACCTGAAGGATCTGGTTCAGTTTATAATATATATCTATCTCTCCAGGTGGTAGTCTACTCTGGTCAGAGGAACCTGAAGGATCTGGTTCAGTTTATAATATATATATATCTCTCCAGGTGGTAGTCTACTCTGGTCAGAGGAACCTGAAGGATCTGGTTCAGTTTATAATATATATATATCTCTCCAGGTGGTAGTCTACTCTGGTCAGAGGAACCTGAAGGATCTGGTTCAGTTTATAATATATATATATCTCTCCAGGTGGTAGTCTACTCTGGTCAGAGGAACCTGAAGGATCTGGTTCAGTTTCTGGAGAAAGAGATGGAGAGAGCCAAAATTGACAGGGCCCAGGTATGTCACCTTTAACCCCTGACCTCTAACCCCTGACCCCTCTCCTGTCTCTTAAAGAGTACACGTGTCTGTTTTACTGTGTCTCTGACTGTCTCTTAAAGACGTGTCTGTTTTACTGTGTCTCTGTCTGTCT